>JAZKJV010001824.1:0-180857 GCA_037367405.1 Ottelia alismoides | reverse complement strand
TGGTCGCAGGTCTCAAAGACCTGAATCAGGTTCAAATCCATGCGGGTCAGCATGAAGCTCCTAGCCCTATTATCTGTTTCTCCCACTGTTCCGGGACCTAATTTCCTCCATAGTTGGATTTTCAGATAAAGTTGGGTCGGGTTTGTCTATGATGAAGTGTATACTATCATGCAACATGCCATAGTAGATCTTTCTATTCCACAACTCATAATTAGTACCGTTAAGGTACTCAATTTTTCCAACCTCACTGGCAATTGTCTTGCTTCTCATTTTTTGGTGATCTAATAAATATAGAAGTTGTATGAGATGGTGAATTTATTAGATTAAGCAAAGATAAAAGTTTTGGGTGCGATGACTATAGACGGAAGAGTAGGATGAAACTATGTTTTTAATAACCACGTTAAGGGTTAATGACAGTTAATAAAAAATATTTTTTAACTACAAGCAAATACAATCAATAACAAAAAACAAAACTAAGATAATGTTGATATAAGATGGGAATTAAACACCAAATTAAGTTTTATTTTTTTTAAAGAATGAGAAACTTAACCAGATTGAATTAAATCAAAAAATGCCAATTTAAATAACAAAGTGAAAATTCTATTTTTAATAGAAATGGATGAGCCTTTGATGAATATGTGATTCATCACTCTAAAAGTTGAAAATAGAGCTTTGTTCCCAAGTAATTACCTGCATATTCCTCTTATGTTGCATAATTAGCATTCATGCATGCATAAATAATATCTACATTTTAGCATTCATATTGCATTAAATAAGAAGCCAAATTCACTTGTAGACGTTCACCTGTATATTAGCTAAAATACCCTAGTTGTATATATTTTATACTAACTCCAAATACAATAAAACCAACTCAATAGTGTATATATTACTAACACTAATTAAAGAAAAATATTAAAAAATACTAACTTGTAAAATTGACCAATAAAACCCAAACCAAGTTGGAAGTCATGAACCTTAGAATGCACATATCTCTCTCATATAACCTCCGATCTAGGACTACTCACTTTTAAAGTAATACACATTCAGAGACCTTCAAAATAAGATTAATTTCATTTAAATCGGAGCTCGTATGCAAAACTTGGGTTTTGGGACCCGATTGTATACTATATGTATGTATATTTGTACCCTTGTATTTTAGTACTTTATTTGACCTCATTTCTGTTTTTGGTCAACATAAAACTTGTAGATATCATCAAGATCTACAACTTTCATGTTTTGAGTTTTTCCAAATTCGGCCATATTCTCCCCTTTCATGTTTTGAGTTTTTCCAAATTCGGCCATATTCTCCCCTTATCTTACTTTCTCTTTCAGTCATCCAGATAAGGCCACATGACTCCCTCTGAGTGCGCCACGCAGCCTACTCCATTGGCCGCCACACGCCTCGCCTCTGGGTCGTCAGATCGTCCTCACCACCTTCTTATCTGGGCCCTTCATACCGCTTCATCCCTCAGTCGTTCGATCGTTCCCCCAGATCATCTCGGCTGTTAACGCCCACCTCATCCATAGCCCTCCACGTAGCACGCCCTGACCATCCGATCAAAAGCCAGATGAAATCATGGCCCTTCTTTATCATCTTATCCTTAGAGCTCTACGTGTCTACATTACATCCCTCCGATCGCATCGCCCCGATCTGATCTGGACCATCTCCTCGCACCCATCTCCTAGCCGTTGGATCACTAGATCCAACGGTTGGGGATTCGTCTCCTACTTCCGGCTCTCTCTCTTTCCCACGATCTCCACCTCGCGACGACTCTGCCCCCTTTTTATTTCTGGCACCACTCCAGTCACCATCTCCACCCTCTAGCACCTCCACGACGGAGCCCATACTTCCTTCTTCCTCGCCAACCCCCATGTCCTCCATGAATCTCACCCACGTCACTCCACAACCCCCATGAAACCTTGCCTCTCATCACTTCCACCTCCACCTTCTCTCTATAAAACCATCACCTCCGGCTTCTTTTCACCCCATCCGCCATAGCAAGAGGTACCCTAGAGCTTTTAGCTTTCCATTGGTGACAGAAATTGAGGGCGAAATCGAGCGACAATAGGACTTTACCTCCGGCAAGATCCACGGCAAAGCTCCACCGTGTCGTAACTCCTCCGACGAGCCGCATGAGCTCGGGACGCTACCGACCCTTGAGAGAAGACCAGGAAGTTCCTCTCCAAGCTTCTGACCCCAGGTAGACTCCTCCATCAGCTCCTCTGATCTCTATCTTTTTCTTCTCTGCTTTTCTCGTAATTTATTCCGCCCCATTGATCATCGTCCCGCTTCTCGACCATCCCCCGAGCTCCGCCTTGGAGCTCCCATCTTCTCACACTACTCCTTCTACTCCGACAACACTTCACAACCCCTCTGACTAAAGCTCCTCCGCCACGGTGAAGGAGGACCATCAGCCATGAAGGATATTGGATAATCCTCAAGTGCATCATGGAAGCGTGAGCATCGTATCGTATACGACGAAGAACAACTAGTCGGACTAGTTGTTCTATGAAGCGGAATTCAAAAAATTTTAATATGATGAAACCACATGATCTAAGAACGATTCTCAGATCGTTCGTCTAAGACCACATCAACTATATAGGAATACCTCTTGTAGCGTGGTTGATCGAGTCTCTACGAAAAGAGACCTCCTGTCTCAAGTCCGATCTTTGGAGAAGACGCCTGCGAGCGCAGGGATGAGTCGCGAGATCCTCGCAATCCAAGATGATGATCCAAGCACGGTGAACTCTTGATCTTGTTGCACGAGATCAAACACCTACTTCGTGATTGAAGCACTCCAAAGAAGATGGAGAACCGAGAGATGTCAAGGCGACAACGCAATGGCGAAGCGACGACGAGCCTTCTCCTCTAGGGTTTGGTGGACGGCCACCAATGGAGGAGAGAGAAGAGATGGCGTATGGAATCAAGGAGAGAGAGAAAGAACTTGATGTATCTCAATTGTATAACCCCAAAGAGCAAGGGATGCCTCTCTATTTATAGGGTTTTGGGAGTCCATGGATCACAATCCAGGGACACACCAAATCAATGGATGAGATTGATTTGTGTTTATTTCAATGGTCAAGATTGTTGTTGGTAAAAAACCAACAACTAATAATTTAATTTAGATTAAATATATTTGATAAATCAAATATGATTCAATCCCAAATAAAACCAAGCAAACATGGAGTCAATTGGTATGGAGTGGACGGCCACCAATTTCCTTAGGAAAATTGTGGATGTCCATCCTTCCAATATGGAAGGGTGGGATCTCCACCAATCTTGAGATCTCATGTAATTTCTTTGAAATCTCCACGATATTTACATCAACTCTTGTTGTAAATTATTCTACAAAAATAATTCATAATTATTTTGAGAATATTGCAATCTTGCTATTGAAAATTTTTGAATCAAATTCACAACCCAAATTAAATGTGATTTACATTTTCAATTAATGACACAATGTGAATCCAATTCACACCAATAATTAATCAACAAATATAAATCATAATAAGCTCTCTCTAATACATTATAAATCACATTTATAATATATTATGAATAATTAGATATTGCTATCCATATTATTCTTATCCATAATAATTAATCACATTTAAATATATTGGATAAATATACACATGCATCAAGATAATTAAATCACATTTAATTATCAATCTCTCAATTCTTAGATATAATTCAACTATGGAATCATTATTAAACCCTTTCAAGAATAATGCTCTTTCTCCATAGATACTTGGAGATAAGGACAGAGCGATTGTATTGTTCCACGTATAGTGACTTGGATATTGAGATCACATCTCAAATCCAGATCTCGGGCCTCCCATAGATGCTTGAATAAAATAAAGACCGCAAATCTAATCTTATCATTGCATCTGAATCACATTCAGATCAATGTCCAACACGTGGACTAAGATCAGATTACTTCTCTACTGAGAGGAGTCACTAAAATCCATACCCGTTTCATCACTCTCTAAGAATGGAAGCGTCATGGTTATACAATCGTTTATGATCACATCACCCTCAGATATTCCTAATACATGTACATCCTGCATACTGGAAGACCAAGAATAATCCCAAAGTATAAGATCAAGTTTACACTGTCTACTTCAAGGATTTATCATTAAGTTTCTCATTCGATCATTGAGAGTTGGCATCGATCATATACTTTACAAAAGCATATACCATACCTAGGTGTTGATCATATACTTTCCAAAAGTATATATCAATCCTTACAAATTTAGTCAAGCATCCAAAGCGAGATGACCGCGTATGGAATTTGATTTTTCCCAATATCTCATGAGCGAGCTCATGTCTTCCAGTCCAGGAAATGAACTTATATGATCCCTTTGAGAGATCGTATTACTCATATACCCTTGTATGCACACCAGCGCGCCGGTATATAGACCTTGATTAGGTCATCAACCTATTGGTCTGCCAAATGTACATACTTAGACATATAGTAACACATCTATCTCCGGTCAGAGGATGCGTGCCGATATCATGACAGCATACGACATAGGACTTTGGTTATCTCGATCTCGTTAAGTCAACTCTTTGACCTAACTAATCTGATACCTCAGAATCTCTATGCCCATGCAGAGGACCTGCATCAAGAGGTCGGTCAGATATTAGTCAAGAGAGAAAGGATTGCCATCTCCTACTCAGGCTGGAGATCCTCTCTTGACAATCATTTGACGATACTTGATGAGTCCTCAATCTAACTCTTTAGATATTCATCCAAGCACCAACCTCTATGATTCAATAATTGAATCAACAATTGTATGATCATTGAGATGGCCATGGTACATAACCCTAATTATACCAAGGGACCTATTATTCAAATCGGTTATTCTTTATTTCACATCAGGGAATGATATTCGCAATAATATTTATTGCGTAATGGTTCGTCGTGGGCTCGCATGTCCAACAATCTCCCACTAGCTCAAAGAGCCATTAATGGGATAATCATTTAAACCCACACTCATGTGACAATCATAGGCTAAAAATAACTAGGTAAGCTGATCAGTCACTCTGTTTCCAAGAGACTATTCCAAGTCCTTTTACGGCACTTGCATATCTCCTAGTGATAGTGTTTGCATCCAATGCGAATGCTGCATCTCATACAACCAATACTCAACCATGTCAGTCATAGTGTCATTGACACTACAACTCAATAATTATTATAACCAGTATGTAATTTCTATTATCCTTATCAGGATACCCTTATTCCTGGAGATCTCTATCTCCCAAGGTATTCGTAGTTAAGACCTTTTAGATCTCCATCTATAAAGTCTTAATTTCTTGAATATAAGACTCAGAGATCACTATCTCTAAAGTCTTGTCATCTTTGAAGATATTGTTATTACTGCAATCAAGTGGTCTATCTCCATAGTAGGATTAGTAACAGTTTACTACTCCCACTGCATGGCAGATATCTGGCTTTCGTACACATCTAGCATACTTTCAGCTGATGCACAAAGGACAACTAGTTTTAGCATTTTACTTCCTCAACTCTTTGAGGTGTTATCCCTTTTGATAGGTCAGTACCATATCTTGAGGGAGGAAGCCTTTCTTGGTATTTTCCAGAAAATGGAAATGTCCAATGTGTACCATTAATGTGACGATCCCGATACTCTCTTCTCTTTGCTTCTGAACAACTTCAGAACTAAGATCTAAGAGGTATTCTTGAGATCATATTTCAAGGTATGGAACAACCAGATTATAAAACAATTATTATTATATCCTTATATCATTACAAATGATCAGGATATGATCTACATTTAACATGATGAACACAATGGCACTGCCACTAAGCTTCACATGGTTCATCAAGATTGTATCTGAAATTATAACATTTATAATTTCATCAAATCTTATGTTCCAACAACAAGAAGCTTATTTGAGTCCATAGACGGAGTTTCTTTAGGTTTCACACCTTGCTTTCCTCAAGCATGAAGCCATGGGGCTACTTCATATGAATATCCTCAAAGAGGTATTCATAGAGGAATACAATCTTGACTCACATCTTGAAGATGCCATAGTCAAGTTGTGTAGCTAGGGTTAGCAATATTCTGATGGGTTTAAGCATGGTCACTGAAGAGCAAGTCTCATCGTAGGCAATGTCTTCTCTTCGGTATGTAGCTCGTGGCTATGAACTGTGCTTCGAAGGTCTCTACCTTGTCATCAGGTTCCCTCTTTCTCCTGAAGATCCATTTACACCTTAATGGGTCTAACCCTTATAGGTGGATCCTTGAGGGTCCATTTACAACACTTGTATATGAAGTCTACATTAGAATTTTATTGCTAACATCCATCTTTCCATGTCATGATCCTCAGGAGCTTCATCACATGAAGTCCGATCATTTTCAGACTTAATTGACACATGGAATACATCCTCAAACTTATTTGAAGAAGTATAAGTGCTTCATCTTTAATTATTCTTTTAGTTTTCAATTTTAGGAGCCTCATTATCTTCTCAAGATTAAATGAGTTCATTTACTTCATTTTCATCTTGATTCTCAAGAGAGTCATCCTATAAGAATCACATTCTCAAAGATGAGATCTTTTAAGAATCTCAAGATCATAAAGTAGGTATCCAATACCATCCTTTATTATCTTAATGAAGTAGCACTCTCAGGTGCTAAATTCTAGCTTACTTGCATGGAATCTTATTAAGAATATATATTGCAGTCTCTACTACATATATACCTGGAAACTAATAGGTAATTATGCTAAAATTCATCATTAATTAAATCATGTCATACATGATCCAATTGTATCTCCCTACAACTCTCTTAAGTTTAGGTTTATTAGGAGGAGTGAGATAGGAATAATATTCATATCTCTATAAGGTATTCCATGAATTCATCTAATAGGTACTGACTACCTAGATTAGATCAAATCCATTTAATCTTCCTTTAAACTTTGGTTCTAAACCAAACTTGTGAAATCTTTGAACATTTCAAAGGTTTTTAAGTGAAGAGAAGAAATCTCATATCACAAATAATCATAAATAGATATCACATATCCATAATGTTTATCTTGATATAGATGATTCGCATACATCAATATGCATGAGATCTTGAATATCTTGACATCTTACCCCATTCCAAGGAAGGGTGTATTGGACATTTTTTACTTTTAAATACAATATTCACAAGTATGTAAGATTTGAACCTTCAGACAATCTAAAGTTTCATCTCTTACTAGTCTATTGATCACATCAACATATAAATATCCAAGGCTTGATGCTAGATCATTGTCAAATGATCTTTATTCTCCTATTGATCTTTAAGGTTTAATTTCAGTATTAGAAATGTTAATGAACCATTCATTAATTTTCTAGTTTAGTAGAGTCCACTACATTTTAGATTACTATCTGAAATATCTCCATCATAACTCTTTATGATAGGTCTATTTCAGAATTCATGTTTATTCCCAACATTTAGAAATAAGCAATGAGTGTATTCTAAAATCTACGTTATAGAGACGATCTCTAAGACTAAGGGCTCTCCCACTGAAATTAGGAAGTCTATTTATCCAATAGAGGTTGTTGCAACAATTGCATTAACATCCATGTGGATGACTATTGAACCTTAAGATCAAATTTTCTAGTCTTCCAAAACATAAGCAACCAATTGCAAGTGTTATTAGAAGAATGAGATACAAATATTAGACTTTGATCTTATCAAATAAGAAAGTCAATTTCAATGATTAAATGTAGATGTAGATTATTCCGATGCACTATCTGGGTCCTTCTCTAAGGATCATAGATAGATTTGATAGTCATACTATCAACACATCAACTTATTGCAGTATTAGCATTCATCCAACTCTTTGGATGTCATATGAAGGTCACATAAGTACAGTCAACTCTTTGACTTACTTCTCATCTTACTTGGGTCCAACCCATGCTTCCATTGTGCTCCCTTCATCTATAAACAACCATTGCTTAAGACGAAGGATCTCTTATGCTGAATTCAAAAGATTTCACTATAAGAGCATTTCAACATTTATACATGCTTCGTTCAAATCATACAATATGATTATTCTGAAGCTTCATGAATAACTAGAGTATAGATAGTAGAATGATGACACTCATCATATCTACATACATCTTAACTCTTAAAGACTTTTGGTTCAGGTGGGTACTTAAACAATTTGAATACATCATCTCTTATAGAGCCACCATTCTGCATGATGTAGAGAACCATGTCATTCACGATTAAATGTCGAGAGCACATATGTATGCTATATCATCTTCTTAGACCTTTATAAGGATTATTTGACAATTACGATCATCATCGATATGTCACTTCCAAAGTACATTCGATGAGAAATCAAGACTGTAGAGACATACAAACCCAATGGTTATAGTCCTATTTTCTATTTAATTGTCATTCCTCGTTATTATGAGGAAGTCTTGCATATTGCAACCACATACATTATGTGTCCAACTACAAGTACAATACCTTAATCATGGATCCAATCCATGATAATTTACCGGTTATTATTGAGTATAAAATTGAGTGGGTTTAATGAAGGATTATCTGAAATAAGAAATTTGCATAAGTGTATATATTATATATATACATATTTTACTTTGATTTAGGAATTTTTATATCAAAGTTGTCTTGCCTTGTCAACACTGGAAGTTCATTCCCTTAATCACTTTCAATGTAAGAGATAAACTTACCGTCATATCTCAGCCCTGGGATCTCCTTCCTTATCTTTGTTACATCCCAATAATATGAGAACCTGTAACTCGGATAAAAAGAAGCGGGAACGCATTCCGCCTTGCAAGTCCAACTTGCACTCCCAATTCGGTCTTTAACACCAGGGCCCGCCACCCCTAAGGTGATGTTGACCCGTCATTAATGGAACCAATCGTCAATAGGAATAGTACTCGCTATGCGCAATCCAATATCACCCCAATAATATGAGGATCCAATATTGGGTCATAATGAATCTGTGATTCATCACTCTAAAAGTTGAAAATAGAGCATTGTTCCTGAGTAATTAGATGTATATTTCTACTTATATTGCATAATTAGCATTCATGCATGCAAGCATAATATATGCATTTTAGCATTCATACTTGCATAAAATAAGAAGCCAAATTCACTTGTAAATATTCACCTGTATATCAACGAAAATACCTTATTTGTATATATTTTATACTAACTCCGAATCCAATAAAACCAACTCTATAGTGTATATATTACTAACACTAATTAAAGGAAAAATATCAAAAAAAAAATACTAACTTGTAAAATTACCCAATAAAACCCCAAACCCAGTTGAAGACCTTAGACCTTAAAATGCACATATCTCTCTCATACAACCTCCAAATTAGGTCTACTCACTTTTATAGTAATATACATTAAAAGATCTTCGAAACAAGATTAATTTCATTAAAATCGGAGCTCGTATGCAAAACTTGGGTTTTGGACCCCTTTTGTATATTGTACATATTGACCATTTTGCTCTTTATTTTATCTTTTTATTTTCTTAATTATTAAAAATCCAAAATAATAGACTAAGTTGTAAATATTCTTTTATATTTTCTATATTTTTATTTTGATTTTTCTCTCTTTTAAAAATGATAAAAAATTACAAAAGGAAAAATATGATATTTTATATCTATAAAGTACCACCCAAAAATACAGGTGATTTCCTTTGATTTTCGACACACAAAAGTTGTAGATCTCGTCGAGACGAGCAACTTTCGTGTTGACCACTTTTTGATTTAATCCCTTTTGTTATTTCTTTTTAATTTTCTTTACATTTAATTTTTGCATTTTCTAGGAGCGACATGTGGCAGCTCCTGGAGCCGCCACATGTCACCCCTTTTTTATTTATTTTCGGATTTATTTTATTATATTCGAATTTATTATTATTATTATTTTATTATTACTATTTTAATTATTTTAAGTAGCCTACTATTTCATTTAATTATTTTGTTTATTTAATCTCCCTTTTACCTCTTCTCCCCTTACTTTCCTTCAACTCCAAGCCATGGCCTCAAATTTCAGCGAAATTCAGTCGAATTTCTGTCGAATATCGATATCCAGTCGAAATCGAAATTCGACCGAAATGACGAAATGACCGAAATATGGAGGTCCTAGTACAAAAAATGACCGAAATGACCGAAATTTCGGTCGAAATTCCACCGAAATTCCATCGAAATTCTGTTTTGGTCGATTCCGAAATGGTGACCGAAACCGACATTTAAGGCCTTGCTCCAAGCCACATCTTCTCCACTTCCTCCACCATTTTCTCCACTCTCTCCATGTCTTCTCTAACTCCCTCATCCTCTTTATATTCTCATCTCCTCCTCCATTATTCATCATCCGCCGTTTTACGAGTGAGATAGGTTCTACCTCCGTCAAAGCCGTGAGGTGACAGCTCCTTCTTCGACGTCAAGCGACGACAAGCCGAAAGCGAGATCCGAGGTGGAGAAATCGACCTCGTCACAGCCGCATCCAAGCTGCATAGCGTCTCCGAATTTTTGCCGAGTCGGATCGAGGCCACGACGGAAGCCTTACGACGCGGATCCACTTTCGACGAATCATAGGTGAGTATTCTCTATCTTTTCTTTATCAATTGTTTTATGTCACATTATTTGGTTCCCTTGTTGTTCACCAAACAACATCACAAACAAATTATTTCATCATCCACACCACATTTACAAGGAAAACCACCATCATTACCATCAAACACCACCACCATCACAATTCACCTTTTCTTCTTCACATTTTATTTGTTGTTTGCACAAAGAAAATACAAAAAAATTTTGCAAAAGAAAAACAAAAAAATAAAGCAGGAGCTTCTGGTTTCTGGCCCGAGCACCACCGTACGGCCTGCCGGACCACCACCTCCGCCGACGACAACCACCTCCCGTCAGCGGCACGTCGTCCCCTCACCGTCTGCAACGGACGTCGGCCGCTCCACACTTCCCCAGCGCCACGCACGGCTGCCGCCTCATCTCCGCGCACAACGTGCCCAGCCGCGCGCCGCACCTCCTCGCGCGGCCCGACCGTGCCTCCAGCGACAGCCGCCCTCCTTCAGCCGCCAGCGCGGTCGACGCCGCGCGTACCTCCCGCCGACGTCAACCACGGTTCCAGGCCACCGCCGGCCTCGCACCGCCAGCAACCGGTTGCCGCCCCTCCGTGAGCGGCCGCGCGCTCCGTCGCGTCTCTCCGTCCGTGCCGCCTCCCAGTGTCCTAGACGCTGGCCTTGCGTGGGATTGAAGCCAAGGTTATTTATCTATTTTTAATTCTATTGTAAAAATTGCACAATCTTTCTTCCAAGTTTTAGTAATTGCAAAAGTGTCCTTGTTTGTATTTTAGTTAGTTTATTTCATTTTTGTAATTGCAAAGAGACCCCTGAGTTTGAATGTTAATTTGGACTGTCATTTTGCATCAATTTTTTTATCAAAAAAATAGCATGTTGATGAGAAACTAATTATTTATCGTGTTGCTATTTATTTACATTTTTTTAAGCATCCAATTATTTATTAAAAATCAGATATTGAAAATCAGTGATATTTTACCCATTTACGCTCTGAAAATCTCACAGATCTATTTCTTGATCCAAAAATTGTGAAAATATTGTAGATGATGCAACTAATTGTGCTTTAATTACAATCCAAATTTCGTCCAATTAGGAATTGTCTTGTGCATAAAATAAATTATAGAGTAATTTCTGATATTGATTTTTAATTAACTCCACGAATAAGATTTTTGAGAAATTTCAGATCTCCTGGATTGCACATTAAAATATCTATTTGAGATAAACAGCTCTCGGGATAATTTATTTTTGTGGATTTATTAGGAATTAAGTATCTGTAGTAGCTCTGTTTTCAATAAAAAATTCATAAAAAATTCACAAAGTGTCGGAAAATTCTAAAAAAACTAGTGTAGCTGCATTTCATCATTTTTGTATTCTAGTAAATTTTTCATAATTTTTGCATCTCAATTGCACGAAACATTACATAAAAACCCCAAAAAGTTTGCATTTTTCATTTGTGCATTTTATAGTCAAAAATTCCAAAAAAAAATACATTTCGCATTCATTGTTGGATTAGGTTCTTAGGAAAAATATCATTTGGCTGATTTGAATTAATTTCATATTAAAATTAAATTTGGCTAAGTCGGTTCTTTTCGTATTAACTTAATCCAATTCATATTTTGCATTTATCATTTTTATTGCATTAAAAAAATACTCAAAAAATTCCACTAGGAAAACCACAATCTAATACCTCTAATTTGATCCCGAGTTGTTCCTTTACCTCCTTGAGTCGATCCTGGGGCTTGTCCAGGCTAAATAAACATAAAACCGCACGTACATTCATTCGTTGATTAATCGATTTGTGTGGTTATTTTTGATCGATCCGAATTTACCCGACTGCAACGAAAAAGTCAATCCGTCAACACTAAAAGGGTAGATCTCGTGGTTTGTCAGGTCACTACGCGTACGACCTTACTCTTTCGAGAAGCAAAGAGCCCGATCCAGATACGCTTGCATACAGGAGCTCTCACTTCGGACATGTGTCTCCTATATACAATCCCTGGAGACGAAACCCTTCGCCTTGATGGAAGACCATGGATGTCACTTATGTGATCCACCATATCATATTCAAATTCTAATTAATTATCATGAATCATATTCACATAATTAATTCTTCCGAGGGAAATAACAACTCTATCAATAATAGAGTATTTTAGTTTTAATTGGATTGTAATTAATCTAATCATATTAAATTAATAATCCAACTAATATCCAACAAATATTTTTTAATTGTTACTTGAAATATGGCATTATCTCAAATACGTATTATTCTAAATGTTAATAATTAGAAAAATATACCATGATCTCTCCTGCATTATCAAGTCCCTACCCACTGTCAAGGCCAGTACCGACGGGAGTGGGACAGACCGCACACGGTGCAACCTGCTACCCCAACGCTCCCTGACTAGACACCATATCCACCTCGGGAAAAGATAATGCCAAATTGATCATTGTGTACTTGAGATTATAATCAATTTTTCAACCGAAGTTATACCATATATAATAATAATCAAAACGTTTTTTATTAACATTGTAATGAGATTTGCTAAACAAATCCCAAATCCTATTCAAGCAACATGTTTGTTGGAAATTGTATCCAATTGATTTAGATCAAATCTAATCAATTTGTTGGTTGAGGCCAAGTCAATTAACGAAATAATTATCAATAAATATTTCTCAAATATTTTCCATAATTATTTGAGAAAATTAACCGTTAATGTCACTAATTGACAATCACATGGTTCTTGATTAGGAATGTAATTACATCAGTGACCCCTACTTACTAAAATTGACATATCTCAATCAAATCAAATCCAAATTACGCAAAATCAGTTTTAAAACATTGCTAATTTTATTTATGATAGAACCGAAGTATTATTTCACGCATTTCTAGGCGCATCAAAATAGTAATTAACTCCTTAATCATGTTAAGATTCACAGTTCCCGTAATTGTGGATACATGTTCATTCAAAAGACCATATCTCGAGCAAACGAAATCCAAATTATGTAAACTCAGATCCTATGGTTTCCTTATTTAATGGGTAACAAAATTAAAGTGATTAATTCGTGTTTAAACATTTTAAACAGGACCTAAGTTGTTCACTAAACAGATGTGCAAAAATGAAATGCGATAAAAAACTTTCGCAACCTTAACGAACCCAAGTCGTCCTAGGTTAACAGATCGTACCCAAAACCTTCGACCTAAGGCTCTGATACCACTTGAAGGATATTGGATAATCCTCAAGCGCATCACAGAAGCATGAGCATCATATCGTATACGACGAGGAATGACTAGTCGGACTAGTTGTTCTATGCAACGGAATTTAAAAATTTTTTATATGATGAAACCACATGATCTAAGAATGATTCTTGGATCATTTCATCTAAGACCACATAAAGTATATAGGAATACCTCTTGTAGTGTGGTTGATCGAGTCTCTACAAAAAGAGACCTCTTGTCTCAAGTCCGATCTTCGGAGAAGACACCTGCGAGCCGGGGATGAGTCGCGTGATCCTTGCAATCCAAGATGATGATCCAAGCATGGTGAACTCCTGATCTCGTCGCACGAGATCAAACACCTCCTTCGTGAGTGAAGCACTCCAAAGAATATGGAAAACCGAGAGACGTCGAGGCAGCGATGCAATGGCGAAGCAACGACGAGCCTTCTCCTCTAGGGTTTGGTGGACGGCCACCAATGGAGGAGAGAAAAGAGATGGCGTGTGGAATCAAGGAGAGAGAGAGAGAGCTTGATGTATCTCAATTGCATAACCCTAGAGAGAAAGGGGTGCCTCTCTATTTATAGGATTTTGGGAGTCCATGGATCACAATCCATGGGACACACCAAATCAACAGATGAGATTGATTTGTGTTTATTTCAATGGTCAAGATTGTTGTTGGTAGAAAATCAACAACTAATAATTTAATTTAGATTAAATATATTTGATAAATCAAATATGATTCAATCCCAAATCAAATCAAGCAAACATGGAGTCAATTAGTTGGAGAATCTACCCTCCATATATGGAGTGGATGGCCACCAATTTCCTTAGGGAAATTGTGGCCGTCCACCCTTCCAATATGGAAGGGTGAAATCTCCACCAATCTTGAGATCTCATGTAATTTCTTTGAAATCTCCATGATATTTACAACAACTCTTGTTGTAAATTATTTTACAAAAATAATTCATAATTATTTTGAGAATATTGCAATCTTGCCATTGAAGATTTGTGAATCACATTCACAGCCCAAAATAAAATGTGATTTACATTTTCAATTAATTACACAATGTGAATCTAATTCATACCAATAATTAATCAATAAATATAAATCATAATAAGCTCTCTCTAATACATTATAAATCACATATATATTATATTATGAATAATTGGATATTGCTATCCACATTATTCTTATCCATAATAATTAAATCACATTTAATTATATTGGATAAATATCCACATGCATCAAGATAATTAAATAACATTTAATTATCAATCTCTCAATGCTTAGATATAATTCAATTATGGAATCATTATTGAACCCTTTCAAGAATAATGCGCTTTCTCCGCAGATACTTGGAGATAAGGACATGGCGATTGTATTGTTCTACGTATAATGACTTGGATATTGAGATCACATCTCAAATCCAGATCTCGGGCCTCCCATAGATGCTTGATTAAATCAAGACCGCAAATCTAATCTTCTCATTGCATCTGAATCACATTCAGATCAATGTCCAACATATGGACTAAGATCAGATTACTTATCTACTGAGAGGAGTCACTAAAATCCAGACCCGTTTCATCACTCCCTAGGAATGGAAGCGTCATGGTTATACAATCATTTATGATCACATCACCCTCAGGTATACCTAATAACTGTACATCATGCATACTGGAAGACCCAGAATAATCCTGAAGTATAAGATCAATTTTACACTGCCTACTTCAAGGATTTATCATTAAGTTTCTCATTCGGTCATTGGGAGTTGACATTGATCATATACTTTACAAAAGCATATATCATACCTAGGTATTGATCATATACTTTCCAAAAGTATATAACAATCCTTACAAATTCAGTCAAGATTTCAAAGCGAGACGACTGCACGCGGAATTTGATTCTTCCCAATATCTCATGAGTGAGCTCATGTCTTCCGGTTCAGTAAATGAACCTGTATGATCCCTTTGAGAGATCGTATTACTCATATACCCTTGTATGCACACCAGTGCGCCGATGTATAGACCTTGATTAGGTCATCAACCTATTGGTCTTTCAAATGTACATATTTAGACATATAGTAACACATCTGTCTCCCGTCAGAGGATGCTTGCCTATATCATGACAACATACGACATAGGACTTTAGTTATCTCGATCTCGTTAAGTCAACTCTTTGACCTAACTAATCTGACACCTCCGAATCTCTATTCCTATGCAGAGGACCTGCATCAAGAGGTCGGTCAGATATCAACGAAGAGAGAAAGGATTGCCATCTCCTACTCAGGCTGGAGATCCTCTCTTAACAATCATTTGACGGTACTTGACGAGTCCTCAATCTAACTCTTTAGATATTCATCCAAGCACTAGCCTCTATGATTCAATAATTGAATCAACAGTTGTATGATCATTAAGACGACCATGGTACATAATCCTAATTGTACTAAGGGATCTATTATGCAAATTGGTTATTCTTCATTTCAGATCAGGGAATGATATTCGCAATAATATTTATTGCGTAATGGCTCGCTGTGGGCTCGCATGTCCAACAAGCCACCCCTAGCTTCGTTCCAGGCCTCTCACTGCACTCACACTCACCTCACGAGCACATCACACATGTTCCCTTGCACAGACTAACCTTGCAGGTACCTTCATCTTCATTGGCCGGGCCCCACGCCGGAGCTGCTTCGAGCTTCACCTCCACCGGCCTTCGGTTGACTCCAGATGCCTCCAGACCCTCCGGCACACCCCTGATGTTTCCCCGATCATCCTGAGCCATCAAGGGGTTGCCGGTGAGCTTCATCGAGCACATGGGAGGTCAGCGGAGTAGGACCATCTTCACCGGAGCCCCGCCAAGTCCGCTGCAGGAAGCGGCATACCGGAGAAGACGAAGTACAGCTACCGTTGGATCTTCCTGATCTGACGGTTCTCTTCACGACACGTCGCCTCGTGCCCACATCTGTAAGATCTTCTTGATCTAACGGATCTCGTTGAGCCACGTCGCGTCTGCTTCAACATCTGGCTACCATTGGATCATTCGTCATCCAACGGCCATTACTCCACCACGTCGCCATCGCCCTCCAGCTCCAGATACCGTCAGATCAACCTTGATCTGGCGGCCTGCCTCGTGCCACGTCTCCAGTTCTCACCATCGTTGGATCACTCAGATCTAGCGGTCCAGCTTTCGCCACGTGGAACCTCCGAGACTCTTCCCCGAACATCGGCTCGGAGCACCCAAAGCTGATCTGAAGCAAGTCCGAGGCCCCCGAGCCTCTGCCCGAGCTTCGACCGCCGTCCGAGCCTAGCCACCTCACATGTCTCTCACGTGAGGGCTGGGTAATTTGCAACGAGTCCCTTGAAACTTTCAGAAATTACATTTCAGTCTCTGCTAGGCGCATCACGCAAGGAGCGCGTGTCTTTATGGGAATTTTACATCCACCCCTCTAATTATAAGTAATTGCATTTAAGTCCCTGTCAGAACGTCTTATTTTTGAAACTTTTATTTTTTGTGTTTGCATTTTGATCCATGTCTTTGCACGCATAATTATGTGTCCATTTATCATCATTTTTAATTTCTAAAAATTGTATGTTGTAGGTTAACTTGTCTTCTATCTCGTGTGACACTTATTTTATTTTTTTGTGTCATCTGGAATTTAATAATATTAAATTATTAAAATTTTCTATATTTTACCCACTGTGTGCCTTTTAATTAATATTAAATTTCTTATTGCTCCAAAAATAACCATAAATCACATTAGACCTAGGATAAATTACCCTACACTATGCCCAAAAATCAGATAATTTACATGCATCAGGAGGCCTAAATAAATCAAATAGTGATTTGCTTAATTGATTTTTAATAGGTCCAATTCACATAGAATTTTAGGTTTATTATTTTTCCTGGATTCATCATACTTAGATCCATCTAGGATAATTTTTATATATGGAAATAATGTGTGTTGGTATTTATTAAAATTAATTTTGTAAAAATCATCTTGCATTCATATTTTATTCACAGTTAATTCATTTAGAGTCGAAAAATTCCAAAAAAAGTATAATAGCTTAATTTCATTGCATTTCATATTTTGTTCAATTTTCATAATTTGTGGACTTCATGTGATCATCTTTCTATTTTCACTTGTAAAGTTGGCCTGAAATTGCATTGTTTTTCTTTAATTGCATAAAAATTGCTGAAAAAGACCAAAAATATTCTTCTGAAAATCTGACCTCAAAATTCACTTAAGATTCACCTAAGGAGAAAGCTGCCTCCCTGAGTTCGACCTTGGGCTTGCCCAAGTAAAATAAAAATCTGCAGCTCGTATTTAATTGAGTATTAATTGAAGTGATGTTTTTGACGAAGTCTTGATTACCCGACTGCAACGAACCTAACTTTTAGTTTGATCGATAATTTGGTTGAATTAACAAGGGTAACCAAGGCGATTTCTAAGGTCGACTCAGCATTACATGCCAGAGTCTAGGTATGTTGAGTATGAGAGCCCAACATCTCAGCAGTATCCTCCACTTGAGCAGAACTCTCCCATGATTTGTCATGAGAACATTTTGTAGGATGACATTTCCAGACTTATTTAGAAAAATGAATCATTTGGTAACAAGCTGAGAGATGTCATCGAAATCTTGCACTCAATTTCTGCCAGCTTGGGTATGAAAGTGGAGAAGGGAGTAAGTAGATCTGATGTTGAAAACCGAGCGAGCATTAGGGAACCCATACCTTTTGTATAGTTGGAGTCCATTCTATCTCCCTCTTCTACTAACCCCTTGCCTTCCAATCCAGAGTCCGATCATTCATCCACCGAAAACACCAAAAATTGAAAATCTCAAAAAGACCAAAAACATCGAAAAATCATAAAAATCCATAAAAATAGAAAATGAAAAAGACTTAAAAAAATTGGATCCTACCCTAAGGGAAGCACTCAATGAAGAATTGATTTTCAAACTTCCCTTAATAAAGGCCATAGATCACTTCCCCGACCTCAAGAGATTTGTAAAGAATAAGATGATGCCCAAGAGGTCGGGCAATAAGAGGACAAGGACTGAAAGACACATAATGTCTATGGCCACCTCCTTGGTTATGGGGAGAAGGACCAAGAGTCGCAGAGTGAAGCGGTTGCTCCGAGTTGAGTGTGAAATCAAAGACACAATCTTTACCCATGCGAGAATCGATGATGACTCGCCGATAAATATCCTCCCGACCTCTGTGTTTGACAAGCTCAAACTCAGGCCAATCAGAAAGTCAAGAGAGATCATTCAGTTGGCTGATCGATCTATCAAACAGTCGAGAGGAAACATTTCAGTCATCGTTACTTTTCAAGGGGCTCTACTCCAGGTAGACTTCACAGTCATTAACATCAAGCATCGAGGAGAGTTTACCCAGTCTCCGATTATTCTCGAGAAGCCATTCTTAGCCTTGGCTAAGGCGACTATAGATTGCGAGACTCAGGAAATTGATTTTACAACATTGGGAATGCTTCGACCTCACCCATTCTTTGATACACTTTACTCTAAGGTGATCCACACATCCGCTGACAGTCATGATCATCGAGAGGTAGATGAGTCCCACCTCTCTGCTACACTTGAGAGACCGACTATCCGGATGACCGTTGGTTCAGAGACTCCCCACACCTCCACTTCATCAACGGCTTGCACCACCACTATGACAGCTTCTAAGGATGACTCATGACCAGAAGCTGCCATTGAGTCGGATATGATTTTTGCTGATTATCTTGATCATTTTGTTGATCCGACACAAGAGTCCAATAATGTCAAGCCAACTGAGATCACTAGCACCTTCTCAAGATGCGTGCTGACCCATCAGGAATATTCCAATCTCTATGGTGACTCGTCTGATGAGGAACCCATGGTCAGCACCGCACCACATCCCGGACCTTCAAA
This sequence comes from Ottelia alismoides, assembly GCA_037367405.1. Lineage (NCBI taxonomy): Eukaryota > Viridiplantae > Streptophyta > Magnoliopsida > Alismatales > Hydrocharitaceae > Ottelia > Ottelia alismoides. The sequence continues at coordinate 161,140 of JAZKJV010001824.1, read as the reverse complement.
GGAAACAACCAAGACTAAATTGACTCCACATAAAAACATGATTGCTCCCTCTTCTAGTCGGCTATCTAGTGAGAGGAAGTCGAGAGTTGATTCCTCGAGGTGTTCCCTCGAACCTCTCAAGGCGCATCGCTCTCATCTCCCTCTCAATGATTCAGGTTCTAGAAAACTGAACAAGAAAATTTCCTTCAATATTCCGGAGAAGGAATTTTCCAAGGAATCCTCATCTGGTCCGGATAAGGTGATTTATATGAGTGAGCTCAGTTCGACTGTTCTTAAGCTGTATCTAAGCAAGCAGCCATGTGTCAACCCTCGTTGGACGATCCCTTCACCTCACTACTATTCATCTGAGGACGATTCCGACAACGACACACTTGTATATTCCTTACCTCCTCGCTCCCGCAAGAAGGTTCGTCACAAACCTTCTTGATCCTTGTACATTCTAACTCCTTCTTGTATATATTTCCCTCCCTCCCGCGACTCTAATCACTCACCCCGGCTCCATATCATGGTTATACTTAGGATGATCAGATCCTAAGTATAGGGGGGAGAGTGACTCGAGTCTCTTCACCATTCGATGTATATTTTTTAGATCTCATCGGTTCTCACACTCACTCCTATCCTATACTTAGGCTGACCAGAGCCTAAGTATAGGGGGGACCGATGCCCATCGTGTATATACCCCTCCATTTCCCCTCTTAACCTCGCTCGCCCCATTTTTGATCTTCTTCTACACTTAGGCTGCCAAAGCCTAAGTATAGGGGTGCAGAGCGACTTCTTTACTTTTTATTATTTTAGCTTTCCTACGCTTAGCACGAGCTGTCTTTTTCCTTGCTTTTCATGCTCTGAGGACATAGCACACACTATGTATAGGGGGACGTGTATATATTACATATATACTTTATCCATAGCTCGTACTTTCACGTATTTTCGTGTATTTTTTGTATATATTATGCAATAATTATGGGTGGGTAAAATTTGAAAAAAGTATAGTATATTGTATAATACATGTAAAACTTTTGTGGAAAAAATTGATTTTTTTTGTAAAATACATGTATACTTATATAACACTTGTATAATTCGTATAACACTTATAAAACTCTTGAAAAAAAAATTTTAACATAGAAGGTATACTGATTTTTTTAAAAAATAAAATCAAAGGTTTCTTATTTACTCTTGCACGTCATCTCTTAAAAAGAAAGAAAAAGAGTCTTGCATTTCATTCATCTACATAGCATCTGCATCTCATCTGCATATTTTGCATATGCAAGGTGAAAAGCTAGTGGATTCTGAACCAAGTTATGAGTAGATGTTGAGGAGGGACTTGATTTGACCTTAATCCACCTAATTTCAGAGGAACCTTATAGGAACTGGAGTTAAGATTTCTCAGGTCAAGTGACTTAATTCTTTGAGTCTGCAAGTCTATGTTCACATGTCATCTTGATTAGTCTAAGTAGAATATCTCGTGCACACGCATGATTCTTATAGACAGTGACCTAACTTGGACAAGCACTACGTACATAGCTCTTCATTGATGAGGTGGTGAGGAGGCAGAATCCTTTGGCTTGGAGTAGCACACGGGTGGAAACATCCGTCCTCCTCTAGGGAGGGCAGTGCATCTCAACCTAGTCTAGTGGTGTTGACGTCTAAAGACGGGACGCTGTGGGTTGCAATAATGCTTCAAAAGAGGGATAGTCTACTTGCTGAAGATGAAAAACTCCTGATGTACATGCTGCACCTTGTATATAGTTCAAAAAAAAATAAAAAATGCAAGAACTCCAAAAAAGTATACACGCCAGATAGAAAATAAAATACCTGTCAGAGTATGTATATTAGCAAGAAGTCTGCAGCTGGATGACTTGGCTACACTGGTCAGGCATCCCGGGATAGGTATTTACACTGACTACCATCCATTCTTTTCTCCACCCCCTCCTCTTGAGTTGGTCGCACTTGAACTTAGAAGGGAATACCCTGCTCCTCGAGGAAAGAGTTACTGGATCGGGAAATTAGAGTTACCTTGTTAGAGGAGGCTGCTTCTTTGCCATTTCTGATATGGAGAGCTATTTTACACTTACACAGTACAAGTAGAATCATAGTCATCAGAAATTTGCGTTTGAGGATTTGTTTTGACCTGACTGTTGAGGAGTCTTGAATAGGAGACTTGTGGAACTTGAAGTCTGTTAGGTCTTAAGTTCAGATCCCAATAAGGTTCCGCCACATTATTAATCCAAATGTCGAGTCAAGCTCTATTTTCAACTTTTGTTCAAGACCTTGGTATGGAACCCAATCTCATTTCACTTTTGCATTTCATTTTAGTTGCTTGGGGACGGGCAAGGTTTAAGTATAGGGGTTGATGAATATGTGATTCATCACTCTAAAAGTTGAAAATAAAGCTTTGTTCCCAAGTAATTAGCTGTATATTTTCACTTATATTGCATAATTAGCAATCATGCATGCATAAATAATATCTGCATTTTAGCATTCATATTTGCATTAAATAAGAAGCTAAATTCACTTGTAAATGTTCAACTGTATATTAGCTAAAATACCCTAGTTGTATATATTTTATACTAACTCCAAATACAATAAAACCAACTCTATAGTTTATATATTATTAACACTAATTAAAGAAAAATATTAAAAAAATACAAACTTGTAAATTTGACCAATAAAACCCCAAACCAAGTTGGAAGTCATGAACCTTAGAATGCACATAACTATCTCATACAACCTCCGATCTAGGTCTACTCACTTTTAAAGTAATACACATTCAGAGACCTTCAAAATAAGACCAATTTCATTTAAATCGGAGCTCATATGCAAAACTTGGGTTTTGGGACCCCATTGTACACTATATGTATGTATATTTATACCCTTGTATTTTAGTACTTTGTTTGACGTCATTTCTGTTTTCGGTTAACATGAAACTTATAGATCTCATCGAGATCTACAACTTTCATGTTTTGAGTTTTTCCAAATTCGGCCATCTTCTCCCCCTTATCTCACTTTCTCTTTCAACCATCCAGATCAGGCCACGTGGCACCCTCTGAGTGCTCCACGCAGCCCACTCCATTGGCTGCCACGCGCCTCACCTCTGAGTCATCATATCGTCCTCACCGCCTTCAGATCTGGGCCCTTCATACCGCTTCATTCCGCAGCCGTTCGATCGTTTCCTCAGATCTCATCTCAGTTGTTAACTCCTGCCTCATCCATAGCCCTCCACGTGGCATGCCCCTGGCCATTGGATCATCGTCTTAATGACTAGATCTCACCCGTTCAATCCCGACCATGTCCTGACCAACCGATCAAAAGACAGATGAAATCATGGCCCTCCTTTAGCGCCTTATCCTTAGAGCTCCATGTGGCTACATTACATCCCTCCGATCGCATCACCCCAATCTGATCTGGACCGTCTCCTCGCTCCCATCTCCTAGCCGTTGGATCACTAGAACCAACGGCTGGGGCATCATCTCCTACCTCCGACTCTCTCTCATTCCCATGATCTCCACCTCGCGACGACTCCGCCCCCTTTCTATTTCTGGCACCACTCCAATCACCATCTCCGCCCTCTAGCACCTCCACTACAGAGCCCATACTTCCCTCTTCCTCGCTAACCCCCATGTCCTCCATGAATCTCGCCCACGTCACTCCACAACCCCCACGAAACCTTGCCTCTCGTCACTGCCACCTCCACCTTCTCTCTATAAAACCATCACCTCCGGCTTCTTTTCACCCCACCCGCCATAGCAAGAGTACCCCAGAGCTCTTAGATTTCTATTAGTGACAGAAATTGAGGGTGAAATCGAGAGACGACATGACTCCACCTCTGGAGAGATCGACGGCAAAGCTCCGCCGTGTCGCAGCTCCTCCGAGGAGCTGCACGAGCTCGGGATGCTACCGACCCTTGAGCAAAGACCAGGAAGTTCCTCTCTGAGCTTCTGACCCTAGGTAGAGTCCTCCATCAGCTCCTCAGATCTCCATCTTTTTTTCTCTGCTTTTCTCGTAATTTATTCTGCCCCATTGATCATCATCCCGCTTCTCTGACCATCCCCTGAGCTCCGCCTTGGAGCTCCCATCTTCGCGCAGTACTCCTTCTACTCCGAAACACTTCGCAACCCCTCCGACCAAATATCCTTAGCCACGACGAAGGAGGACCATCAACCACCCCTAGCTTCGTTCCAGGCCTCTCACTGCACTCACACTCACCTCACGAGCACATCACACATGTTCCTTGCACAAGCTAACCTTATTGGTACCTTCATCTTCATTGGTCGGACCCCACGTCGGAGCTGCTTTAAGCTTCACCTCCACCGGCCTCTGATTGACTCCAGCTGCCTCCATACCCTCCAGCAGCCCCCTGATGTTTCCTCGATCATCCTGAGCCATCAAGGGGTCACCGGCGAGCTTCATCGAGCATACAGGAGGTTGACGGAGCACGACCATCTTCACCGAAGCCCCGCCAAGTCCGCCACAGGAGGCGGCAGACCGGAGAAGACGAAGTACTGCTACCGTAGGATCTTCCAGATTCGACGGTCCTCTTCACAACATGTCGCCCCGCACCCAAATCCGTTGGATCTTCTTGATCTAACGGGTCTCGTCAAGCCACATCGCATCTGCTTCGACATCCAGCCATCGTTGGATCGTTCGCCGTCCAACGTCCATTACTCTGCCATGTCGCCATCGCCCTCCAGCTCCAGATACCGTCGGATCGACCTTGATCTGGCGGCCCGCCTCGTGCCACGTCTCCAGTTCTCACCACCGTTGGATCGCTCAGATCTAGCAGCCTAGCTTTTACCACGTGGAGCCTCCGAGCCTCTTCTCCGAACCTAGGCTCGGAGCACCCAAAGCTGATCCGAAGCAAGTCCAAGCCTCCAGAGCCCCCCGAGCCTCCGCCCGAGCCTCGACCGCCATCCGACCCTAGCCCCCTCACGTGTCTCTCACGTGAGGGCTGGGTAATTTGCAACGAGACCCCCGAGACTTTCAGAAATTACATTTCAGTCCCTACCAGGCACGTCACGCAAGGAACACGTGTCTTTGTGGGAATTTTGCATCCACCCCCTCTGTATTATAGGTAATTGCATTTAAGTCTCTATCAGCACGTCTTATTTTAACAACTTTTATTTTCAGTGTTTGCATTTTGGTCCATGTCTTTGCACGCATAATTAGGTGTCCATATATCATCATTTTTAATTTCTAAAACTTGCATGTTGTAGGTTAACTTGTCCTCTATCTCATGTGACACTTGTTTTATTTTTGTTAGTCATTTGGAATTTAATAATACTAAATTGGTGAAATTTTCTATATTTTGCCCACTCTGTGCCTTTTAATTAATATTAAATTCCTTATTGCTCCAAAAATCACCATAAAAACACATTAGACCTGGGATAAATTACCCTACACTGTGCCCAAAAATCATAGCATTTGCACACATCACGAGGTCTGAATAAATCAAATAGTGATTTGCTTAATTGATTTTTAATAGGTCCAATTCACATAGATTTGTAGGTTTATTAATTTTTCCTGGATTCGTCATACTTAGATTCATTATATATGGAAATAATATGTGTTGGCATTTATTAAAATTATTTTTTTAAAAATCATCCTACATTCATATTTTATTCACAGTTAATTCATTTAGAGTCGAAAAATTCCAAAAAAATACAGCAGCTTAATTTCATTGTATTTCATATTCTGGCCAATTTTCATAATTTTTGAACTTCATTTGATCATCTTTCTAATTTCACTTGTAAAGTTGGCCTGAAATTGCATTGTTTTTCCTTAATTGCATAAAAATTGCTGAAAAAGACCAAAAATATTCTTCTGAAAATCTGACCTCGAAATTCACTTAAAATTCACCTAAGGAGACAGTTACCTCACTGAGTTTGACCTTGGGCTTGCCCAAGTAAAATAAAAATCTGCCGCTCGTATTTAATTGAATATTAATTGAAGTGATGTTTTTGATGAAGTCTTGATTACTCGACTGCAACGAACCTGACTTTTAATTTGATCGATAATTTGATTGAATTAACATGGGTAACCGAGGCAACTTCAGCCTTAAAAACGAAAAAGGGAATGTAAACTTTTAATTCAACAAACAATTACCCATAACCCACAGGTCCCAAGATCGGACCCTGGCTCCGATACCAATTAAGGAACGCCAAAGGTGTGTCGTCTTCGACCTTCTTGTTGAGAGAACGAGAGGAGAGATAGAGATGGAGATTGGGAGAGGGCTCGCTATGGCGAAATGATTCTCAGATCGATGATTTCCCCTCCCTATGGGGAGGTTTATATAGGGCATATGCCCTCGCCAAGTCCGCCCTCTCCCCACAATCATGATTAGGGTCCTCCGCGAGGCCCGGTCATCGCAACCGTCAACTGCGTAACTGCCACCGATGGTTCTTAACCATGCGGTCATTAGACCGTTCTTCAGTGAAGAATGTGGACTTTGTGGTGCTCCTTCCTCTTCTAACTTCGATATTTGGTGCAACCTACTAATATGGGTACCTGGATCTAATCTGCCACTTGCTTGTTCTGGAGAAGAATGTGGTTGCTGATTCTGGACAAACTTTTCATGATAGCTTATAATGATGATTCAGTATTTTAGATGAGTTTTCAAGGGCATGGTTGTCTATATTGGTGAAGGACCAAGATAAGGATCTATACAAGACTTCCCTTGTTACAAATTCCTTTACGGTCTGGTGGAAAAGAAATTGAGCTGCCACTCTAAAAATTAGGGTTTTAATCTTGCTTATCTCCAATAAGTGGCATTGTGCAACAACATGCAATAAAAAAATGCATCTCCCAAATAAGTGAGCAAGTTTTGTTGGGGATAGATACGATCAAGCACATCACAAATAGAACAACGATCAGAAAAGAAAAACATGCGCAAATGCTCAAGACAAGGATTTATAACAGTTCAATAATGTGTGCACATCCATATGTTATTTCTTAAATGATTTTGGAGTACAATATTTAATGGCTCCAAGATCCATTTTATACTATAATATAAAAAATAGCAATGGTATTCAATAATCCCAATTATCAGCTTCCAACCAATCAAAATGCATATTAAAGATCAATCATCTCATTAATCTCCCCCATTAGCTCTCAACCATTGGGATTGCAAGAGTGAAATCAATTATCTCAGCAATCCACATCATCTTTCAGTTAATCAAAAGATAAGAGGAAGATTGACCATATCTGTAATCTACTCCATCATTCTTAACCAATCAATGTTAGCAAGATAAATCCTGATAATATCTCACTTAAAGGCTAATTTGTATTACATGTTGTAGCTTCTATAGTTTGAACAACATGAGTAATGTTGGTATGAGCTTTCCCTAGTCTTCTCTGCTTGGAAATCAATGGAAGTTGAGAATGTCTTCAACTTCTTCATCGTCATAGACTTAGTGAACATATTGATATTAATTTTTAATATTTGGATCGTTAATAATTTTGTCCATCTTCTAATTGATGTTTGAATAAAGGGGTACTTCACAAATGTGTTTGGTCATGGAGTGAAAGATAGAACTCTTTTGCAACATGAATTGCACTTTGACTACCACTGAATAGGTGACAATTATAACTTTTCAGTTCTTTCATTACATTCAGTCATCATTTCCTTTCAAGCTTTGATTGTTGCCACATATTTTGCTTCCATGGTTGAGATGATTACTATCTTCTGTAGTCTGTAGGTTCAATTGACGGCTCCGTTAATTAGGGTAAAGACATGACTTATGCTTTTCCTACGGTCAATATCTCTTGCAAAAATTGAGTCTACAAAACCTTGAACAAAAATATCAATGTTTTTGCTATATAATATCATGTTAGAAGTATCTCTCAGAGATCGTAGACTCCATTTCACCGCTTCCTAATGCTTATGGCTAGGATTTTCCATGAATCTCTTTACAACTTCGACTCCATGGGAGATGTTTGTCATGCAAATCGATTATTATGATACTTTGGATATGTACTCATGTTCCTCTTTTGTATTAGTTTCTTTCCCTGTTGAAAGTTTGAAGTAGCTCCCTAGGGGTGTTTGAGTAGGTTTTGCACTTTCACATTAAGCCTCTCTAACCCCTTCTCTATGCACTGTGATTGAGATAATCTCAGCTTCGTATTCTTCCTATCTTTGTTAATATACATTTTAGGATTTTTCTTTAAAGGACCGGCATCCTTCATTTTAAGCTTCTTAGAGAACATTGCCTTGCTATATCTTCATTACTAGAGGTTGCAGCAAGCATGTCATATATATACAATCGTAGAATGATATAAGACATACCTAGTTTCTTGAAGTAGCAACAATGGCCAGCATGATACCCACGGAATCCAGTATTTATCATGAAATCATCAAACTTTCTGTAACATTGCTTTGATGCCTACTTCAACTATAATAATGTATTCTACTTGCATGTCATGTCTCCTTTTCCAATAGCCCTATAGCCCTATGGTTGTTGCATGTAGATATACTGCTCAAGTTGTAGATTTTGAGGTAAGTCCTTAGTTACAACAATCTCTGATGGTTGAGACCTTTACAACAAGTGTAAAGATCTCTGTGAAATCAACTTCTACTTTCATCTAAAAACCTTTCACCAACTGTCAAGCCTTGTATTTGATAAGACCATTAGTTTACCATGTGCCCACTCCTCAGTAGCTAACTCCCCCTACTTCCTTATCTCATCATATATCACTTCATCGAAGAATTTAGGCTCACCATTGTCAATTAGTAATAAGTAATTCGAGGAAGGTGAATACCTTATGGTATGATTGATGATTCTAGTAGACTTTTGTGACACTTTGAGGATTTGTGGAATGGGCCACATATTCTCATCATTTAGCCGTGACATGCTTCATTTAGGCATTTTATTAAACTCCATACAATTTGTTTCTTCAGTTTTCTCTTTCTTTTATCAATCCAATTTTGTAAAAGGAGTCTCATTGAATATAACATCATTGCTTTTGCTTATCTTCATGTTCTCTAAATCCCAAATCTATATAGGTAGCCATCTATACCCAAAGGTGCATTTCCTTACTTTTGGATTAAGCTTCCTTTGTCTTCTTGTTTAATGTGGAAATAGGTCGTGCATCCAAAAACATGTAAATGAGATGGTGTTGCCTCTTTTCTTGTTCATGGTTCTTTTGGAAGTCCCCCATCTAACATACCGGATGGACTATACATTAAGATATCACTTGGATATATATATACCTACATGTATTCTCATGCTCTGCGCATGCTCCTAAAGAGTCAAGTTCATGCATTTATAAATACCATTTTACTTAGACATTTTTGGGATTGTTTCAATTTCCCGACCCCTTCTTAGCATAGTAGAATTCAATCTCCTCACTGCAGTATTCTCTCTCATTATTTGACTTGAAACATTTCCACTTTAAACATATTTCTTTCTTAATTAAGACCTTCCACATCTTGAATATCTCAAATACATTGAACTTATATTTTGATAAAATAAATCAATAATTTCTAGTTACATCATTAATAAAAGTAATGAAATAATGAGAACCGATGAAGGATGGTACTTGAGATGGTCCCCCTTCGATTGCATGAACAAACTCTAGTTTTTTTCAATATTTTGTACTCGTGTAGATTTTGTAAAATTGACTTTCTTATACTTTCCTAAGATACAATCTTCATACAAGTCTAGATCAATAGTCTGCAATCCTGTCAACTTTTATTTATTCTGCATGATCTTCGTTCCCTTTTCAATCAAGTGATGTCTATGCATTTGCTAACATCAAACCCATAGGATGCAACTTTTATATTATTATATGAGCATGATACAACATGTAGGATTCCTTCCTTCTAACCTCGAGTCAGAATCAGTAAACCCTTAGACATATTCCATGAATCTACATTAAATGATGTCACCACATCATACTTTATTAACTTTCCGATAAATGTGATTCTTTATTGGATTGGGTTCATGTCTAAGATTCTTTAATTTCAAGATGTCGCCATTAGGTTGAGAAATATTAATATTGCATGTTCCTGTTATGCTACAACATTTTCCATTTCAGTACACCTTTCCAAAAATCACCATTTATATAATTTTATAGGATGTAGTCCACAATCCATAACTCACTTCGAGCATTTGCAACACATATCAAGGCATCATTATTCTTATAATGAGTAAGATTTACAACATTCTTACATTTGTCATTTCCTCCTTTATGCTTTCTTGGGACTTGCACTCTGTTTTGTAACGCCCCTTATGCTTGAACTTCCAGTAGACCGTGTACTTCCACTCGTTGGATTTGGATATCCCTTTCCAGTGGCTTTCCCCTTGAGTATTTTTGGTTCTTGGAGTTCTTCTGCCTCTCCCTTCTGTACTCAAGGAAGAGCCTAACTAGTGGTCTTCTCCAGATGTCTTCATCGTGCCTATTCTCCTAGAAGAAAACCAACAACTTCCCTCAACTTCGAATTCACACAACCAGAGTAGTTGATAACCATTATAACCAATGCATTCCAATTGTTAGGTAAACTAGAAATAAGTAAAAGGACTTTTACCTCATCATAGACTCCAACTGGGTGATTATACTATTCATATCATTCATGCGTGTAACTGCCACAGATTATCGTCTTTAGATTGAAAAGATTCTTCATCAAATACATCTTATTTTATGCATATGAATTCTCGTACATCTTTTCAAGGGCTTTGAAAAGCTTCTTTGTCATCATCTCCAACACGATATTTGAGGCCAATGGTGGAGCAAGGTTGAGCCTTACCATTCCTAGACTCTTTCGGTCTAGGACCTTCCACTCCTCTTCATGGCTCTTCCACTCCTCTTCATGGTTGCATGTTTCTTTCTTTTGATCAAAAGATAGAGATCCTTCTAGTATAACACCTTCGATCCATATCTTCATAACACAAAGTTTAAATCCAATAATCTTCTCGATCTTGATATTCAATTCTTTTCTCATCAAGTTTTTTAGGAGCTCCAAGGTCCCTTTTATACTGCAACAAATTATACCAATAGTACTCAATAATCCCCACTATTAGCACTCAACAAATCAAGATGTAGAAGGAGGATCATCGATCTCAGCAACCCCCCTCCCCCACCCCAATCAGCTCTGAGCCAACTAAAAAGTAGGAGAGGGATTAACCACATCAACAATTCCATCAACCAATTCTCATCCAGTTAGTCTTCACATGATAAATCCTAACATATATGATTGTAAAAAAGTGGAGCGCATGTCAATAACGAGAGACATGCATATATGCAACGCCATGGGTTGGCAATAGGCAGAAAATGGGCTTTAAAAATTATTATGCAATCCATGTCAAAATTACGAAGACATGTCTTAGAAGTTGAACCCTGGAATTTTGACGACAGTGTTGTTGCTAGCAAGTTGTAATTTCTTTAAGACAGCTAAAAGAAAAATCAAAGAAAAAATAAGGAGCAGGTATCTGCTTATAGAAACAGACATCGTTCGCTTCTAGTCAGACTTGCTTATGGAACTTTATAACTTTAGATCGAAGGACCATAATACGGAACATGCCAACACTTGTCTTCACTTTCGCGTGCCCTCTTTGTTGCCAGGAAGAAACCTATGTGTAAAAAAGAGCAACGACAGAAGAAATGATTAGGGAAAAGGGAGTGGATCATCTGCTGTGAAATCCCCTGCTGTGACGCAGGGGATCCGTTAGATCGGTGCTGTGAAATCCCCTGCTGTGACGCAGGGGATCCGTTAGATCGGAAACGGATGTCCCTGATAGGGGGGCGGAATAGTCGGCCCCCTATCAGGGGAGCTCATTTTCGATCGAATGGATCGCTTTCGTCACAGCAGGGGATTTCACGGCAGAGGATCCTCTCGCTAGAGCAAAAGGGTGACTACGTCCAAGAAAGGGAAAAGAATGATGTATGAAGAAAGATAGTATCTGCAAACATACAAGTTGCTTGCAAGCAAGGTGTCTCTGAGCATAGTTTAGAAGTGTGATTGCCTAGGATCCATTAATTTAAGGGCCCGGCTTTACATGTGATCTAGTTTTTAGTTTAAGAATAAATAAGTATGTCATAGTGAGCCCTTATAAAATCGAATTTTCGGTGAAACAACTCACTGAAAAATGGATCTTTATAGATTCGATTTTTGGGTGAACAGGTCAATGCTATAATCGAAAATTTAAGGAGATTATATAAGGGTTGGTTGTTCCCGAAAAATAGAATCTTTTATTTTATACTTGATGTAAACACACTCATGACAATTTGCTCTTACTAAAAAAATTTTATAAGGGCCCTTTTTTTTTCTTTTGCCTAGAGCCCACAAAATGATAGGAATGACACTGCTTGCAAGTATACCTTTCCAAGGTAGGATAGTATGCGGAGGCCCCTGATAAGGATGAGAAGCACATATGCAAGGATGATGAGGTTGCGAGCCACTCAAACTATAAAACATTGCATGTTTCCCCATTCTAACTCGAAAAGAGGTGGATGTACCGTGATGGAAATTTTCCCAAATGGACCATGAGTGTATCATGTGATCTTTGGAGATGCAAAATTCACTCACAAAAGCTTGAGCTCAAGATGATACCCGTGAGATGTAATAGGTGAGAGACATGTAAGTTGCCCTTAAATACTTCACCCTTTATAATATACTAGGGAGACTAAACCCACACTTCGTTGCGGGACCGACCACTAATAAGAATTGTTACAATTATTTAGATAAATTTAAAATTTCAACAATTACCTATACTATAAGATATGTAGAAGCTACAACAAAATTGTAAACATATATTTACATTATGCTTGTGTCACAGTGACAGATGTATATATTTAGTATATACATATTTCCCCTTCACAAAAAATAGGATAAGATCAACATATACTTACAAAAAAAATAGTGTAAAAATAACAACCACATGAAGATATTGTTTTGTTACAAAATATTTATGAAAATATCATGTAGATATTTTCGATACAAAAATTATTGTCTTCTGCTACATTTTATTGGCACTATATATCTTTCAGTTCTGCTGATAGTCTTTATTTAACAATGTTCTTCACCCAGAATATAACATAAAATTAGTCATGTTAGTATGAAATTCATCTATATTTATATTGAAATTAACAAATTTGATGCGGAAAAAGTTTTGCCCTTACATCTTTCTAGACATTTTTGAGGTTGCACCAGATTCATCTTCACTTGTTTTTCTCTTCAATTTGACGTCACTTTCTTTCTTATCAATGCTTTTAACAAAGGAAATAGAAGATATACATATAGAAGCAATTTTTTTCATTAAAGAAAAACTTTTAGTAAACTTCTACTTATACTTTTTCCAATTTAACACATGGAAAACAATCAGTCTCAGCTTCTGATGAATCCCCATTTCATCACCTTTATTCTATCATTTTGGCCTTGAAAACCCTAGCTAATGCATGTAAATAACATTAACTTGTCTATAATAGAATCCATTATTCATTGCATGTATTGCACATAAAATAAGGTTTTTAATGTCAAAATTATAGAATAAAGAGAAGAAAAGAAAAAGAATAAAATATTGCAAATATTTTATGACCCGAACCTCGAGACCAAGTCCAGAATGGAATTGATCGACAAGGAATAAAGTAGGGGGAGATAAGGGCCAATAATACATAAAAATTCCTCATTTATTTATTTATTTATTCATTTTTGACACCTATTTCGTATATAATTATTTATTCATCAAATAAAAATATTTTGTACATGAAAGTTGTAGATAATAATGTGAATAAAAATACAAAATTGAGTTGTGTAAAAAGAATATACAGTGTACATTTTATACACAGAATAAAAAGCCAGCATCTCAACTTCACAGACCCATATCTTGCAAATAAAAACTCAAAATACACCAAAATCACCTTTAATTGTATATAGCTTTTCAAGAGCTATTCAATAAAATTGGTTTCATAAGTTTTGGAGTTCATCTGTGAAAGTTAGGGTTTTGACCCTCAGTGTACAGTCTGCCCGATTAAAATATTCATTATATTCATTATTTCTGTAAATTTATATTTTTAGAATTTTGTAATTAATATACAAAATGCATGTACATATTAAATTAGAATAAAACCAAAAAGAACTTGAAAAATAAAATAAGTCTATGAAATACATAGACCAAATACCTATGTTCCCTATGTATATAAATAAAAGGAAATTTCATTCTTTTATTCTTTATTCATCTATATTTTTGTTAAATTGTAAATATCATCCATACTCTATTAAAAATATAAATCTAAAATAAAAACAAATAAAATTCATTAAATAAATAAAATGTATATAAAATATAGGTAAAATACCTATAAGTATACCTACATAGTATATATATCTATTTATTTAAATATGCAAATAAACTCAAAAAAATTAAATAAAAATACATTTATACTTATAAAAATAAGTTATAAATAAATAAAGTAAGAAAATAAAATAATAAAATAAAATATACAAGTAAAAAATAAATTATACAAAATACATGTAAATATACATATAAATAAACCATTAAAAGAAATCCATAATAAAATACATCAAAAATAAATAAATAAAAATCATAAATAAATACTACATTATTTACTAAACATTTTTTATTTTATAAGTAAAAATTAATAAAATCCTTTATTATGTTTAAATAATCAGTCAAACCAATGCTGATGTGGACCAATCAGGTTTCGTTGACTGCCCAGTCAACTCCTCTGCCCCAGCCGCCTGGTGTCAGATGTCATTTCGGCCCATCTTCTCCGACTTTCCCATTCGAATCCTTTGACTTTCAAGCGTAGATTCCTTCATGAAAAAGCTTTGTCGATGCTCCATCCTTCACGCCAACACCTTAGATCCATCTTCTGACCATCCGATTTTTTGTGGCACCACGATCAATAAGGGTGCGTCGCCATGTCTATAAATAAATCCCTCGACCTCCTTCTCCATTTTGGTCTCTCTTTGGTTTTCTTCCCCCTTCATTTCCAGTCTTTTGAGTATCCTCGTGATAGGGGGGTTCTCTTGGAAGCTTCAGCTGGTCGGAGGAGTCGAGGGAAGCACCCACGGTCGCCGCTCGCCGGAGGTCCTGCTCCCTGGTCGACCACCAGGTATAAGAGCTGCTTTATCTTGTTTAATCACTTAATTTTAGTTCCTAGGATATAATCTTGTAGTTAGTTTGGTCATTAGGACCATAGGTGTTCGATTAGGGCCAGACCGAAGTTCGCTGGAGTTCAGCTCCGTTGAACCTCTCTAACCTGATTTACGTACGATTCGACCCTCGCATCACCACCATTTCATGCCCCTACACGTTCTACACCTAATCCCCGCATCAGATCAACTAGAGCTTCCCTATCTCTGCGAATCGAGGTCCAAGTCCTTCACTTCGCCGGACCTCGCCACCCCCGTTCGTTTTCTACCTCAGAAGCTGTAACCCCTAGTCGAGGGAGACCCCCTCGAGCCCCCCATTCTTTTGGTGCAAGTCATGAGCTAAATGGAGCCCCTTGGGACTCGTCCTGGACCTTCTTGAGAATCTCGGAAGCTGCAGAGCACCTTGCCGGACGTGTAGCACCCATCGCCATCACCATAGAGCGTCTGGAGGAGGAGAAATCGACGATCGAAGCCAGGGAGTCCAACTGTTCCTCCCTGTTCTTTGCGAGCAGCAACCACCATCGGATGAAGGAGGCGGACTCAGATCTAATCCTAGCCGTCCGTTCAGAGCACGCTTCAACCGCTCGATCGAACCCTAGATGTGATCCAGAACGTCGATCAGCGAAGCGGTATCATGAGGCCAGAGCCCGCCACGTAGATAAGTGGCGCGCGCATCGCCGTCCATCAGCGCGCCTGTAGGGGTAAATTACACTTGAGCCCCCTCGCCTTTTTGTATTTAATATTTAATCTTGTAAATTAAATGTACATTGTAAAATAAATGGGATTTTTGCATAAGAACCCCTGAACTTTTTTGGAATTACATTTTGGTCCCTCCCAGCCTTGCGTGCAGTCCCACGTGAGGCGCGTAAAATTTGCAACTAGGCCTTGGCAGTGTTTGTAATTGCAAAATAGTTCGTAAAAAATAAATAAATGTTAATTTCAGTTGGTGTATTTGCATTGTGGCCCCTATCTTTTATTTTAATTACAATTATGCCCCTACTAGGCTGTTTCATTTTTTACTTGCTTCATGTATTTATTAAAAATGCTTAGCTTGCCCCTAAAAATTCACAAAAATTAGAATAAATGCCTTGTATCTTAGAGATTCATGTTGTATTTTTGTTTGGCATTTTTGAGCATCTTATGCATTTATTAAAAATGAAAAAAGAGCCATTTTGCACTGTTTAAATTATAAAATACCAAAAAAATATAAAATGATTTTGAAAAATTCCAAAAATATTATATATAATGTATTTACATATCTTTTGAGTCTAGAAAATGAAAAACCCTAAAAATAAGAAAAAGGAAAATATAAAAACTAGAAAACTTTAAAATTAAAAAAAATAAAAATGCAACAAAAAGTCCAAAAAATTGTTTTTCTATTTCATAATTATCTATATATTATTATGTATGTATTAAAATTAATTTGGGCAATTTTGAGTTTATTCTATATTTTTTAACACCCAAATTATGTTGGCCTAGTTAATTAGTCCCATATTAGGGACATTTTTGGGATTAAAAATTCATAAAAATTAGCAAAATTCCAGAAAAATAAAAAAATATAAAATATAAAAAGCAAAAAAAAGTTATATCTACATATTTTAATTATTTATATATTATTACTTATATATTGAATATCTCTCTCTCCTCTTATTTGTATCTATATATATCTCTTTATATATATATATCCATATTACATAATTATAAATATAAAAAGAAAATATAAAAACAAAATAAAAATTATAAAATATAAAAATATAAAAAAGTTTTATTTAAAACCCACAAAAAGAGGATCTATTCTAGGATGACTAGGATGTGCATAAATACTTATAGGCTACCCCTTTTTCTTGCTCTATGTGGTTTGACCTCTACATGCTTATACACTATGCATCTTATGGTAGAGTTAATAAATTTTAATTCACAATTTAGAGACTTAATTGGCTTATTCTATAATGTGGGTTAATCTCCGATCAACATGGGTTTTGTGAGCGGTCGCCTCAACGACACTATCGGCCCCGCCTCGTGCGGGGCGTATTTTGACCCTCGCCAAATCCGTGTTATCAGATGGCGCCGTTGCCGGGGAGCAATGAGCGTAGCCTATTACCTTGTCATTCTTGTATAAAAATTCTTCTATTCATCATTTATTTTGTGAATAGCTGTTTATTTGAAATTGCTTGACTAAACATGATTCTTTGATCAATGACATACATGTTCATTTCTTTTGATTAATTACTTGATTTGTTATTTCATTGATTGAGCTTATATTACTCTCTTTTTGTGACCTTATTGCGAGGGCCCGCCACGCGAGGATGGCTTCTCAGGAAGTCAAGGCAGCCGAGCTTGGAGGAGGTTGGTCTTCACTTCATGACCAGCTGGAGAGAGAGCACCATGGATGCAAAGGGATGTGAATTAGATAGGCCTTGAGCAATTAGGATCATTTTGTAATTTATTGTGTGTGTGAGAGAGAATTTTTGGCATGTAATATAACTGGGACTCTACTCTTCACAACGGGGTCCAGTGCCCGGGTGTTTGTTCACCTGTAGGCCTCGTCGCGGCTTTTTCGTGCTTTTCCCGCCTTATTTTCTTTGTTTCCCGCTGTTTTGAGTTTTCCGCCTTTTCTTTATTTTATTTTGTGTGCATGGATCCCCTAGACTTAGGCTTGCTTGATCGAGTAGATTAGGTCCAAACACCTTAATATCTTGCATGTACCTATAGTACGATTTGGACTTAGATCAAACTCTAAACAGTCGCCTCACCATCTTCGAGCCTACGTGCCGTGAGCCCACCTTGCCAAGCGCAGCTCCTGAACTCGATGTGTCGAGAGGAGGAGGGTGAGCCTAGACCGGACTCCTGGATTGAAGATCGGTGACCGACTTGTGGTTCTTCACGCTATTAGCAGCTAATGTTTAGGACGATTTTGTCGCTTGCACACCGCCATGTAGATGGGTTTTAAAAATTCTGTTTTGTATACTGCATGGAGAGAGCTGGGATGCACTGTAAGTCCTCTAACTCAGCATGCATCATTTGGTTCAATGGTGAGATTTCCATCACGGAACCACTTGCACGGCTTTTCCGCTATCTCCCTCTGATTTTGAGTACCTAGGACCTAAATGAAAATCTACAAAAACGTTAGGCGTTGGTATGAAAACAGACTCAAAAAAAGGGAAAACCCAAAAAACTAAAACAAGGGGACTGCTAAATAACTTTGACCTTAATTAAAATTCGTAATGGACTATCATTGTACTAGGTTCATAAAGCCCTCATTGTTTTCAGGTACCTTCGAAGGGGGACCAAAACCCTAATCCCATGAGCGAGGCACGTCCCATAAGGAATAGAGACAAATCCCAGTGTGCAACTGCCTTGTGTATCGCCAGGATTTCCGAAGTAATGGCGCTTCTATCGTACACGACCGAGTAGGGACTTGTCAGCGATGGTGTTCCCGCCTTGTGTGGAACATCGAATGGTCTGAAGTACTGAGCATAGGCCACGCCTTCACGGGGGTGTCTGTCTCATCGGTTTGCGTCCGAGTAGGTTCTTGCACGCTCACGGGTGATTCTGTTGCGAGCGAGAACTGAAGTATTGGTTTCGCCTATCGGCTTCCTCTCTCTATTTCTTTGGCTGAGTAGGGATCCAGGAAGGGTTACAAGGACCTCAAAACTACAGTTCCTTACTCTTCTTCCAGCTTTCCACGGGAACACCAATGAAGAACCATACATCCACCTGCAGCAGTTTTCACGCATCTGCCGCACTACTCACTACCCCAATGTCCCTTTTGACATTGTAAAAATGATGGCATTCCCCTTCAGCTTACAAGACAAGGCCCTTTATTGGGTCAACCATCTGGGGAAGGTTGTGACAACCTGGGAGGAACTGAAGTCAGCTTTCTTGCATAAGTTTTACCCTCTCGGTTCGGCTTAACCAAATGCGAGCACGAATCAACAACTTCTTCCAAGGAGCCCACGAATCCATACATGAAGCATGGGAAGAGGTTCATCGATCTGCAGGAGAAATGCCCTCATCATGAAATCCCGAAGATCAGCTTGGTCCAGCACTTCTTTGGGGGTCTGAATATTGAGAGCCAAAGGCTCGTTGACGCTACATGTGGGGGTTCCCACTTCAACAAGGATGAAGATGTAGTCTGGCAGATTTTCGAAGAAATGCCCGAAGGAGAGGCCGCCCTCTCCTCATCAAAAGCATACCAGAAGCAGCCCCAGATCCTATAGAAACAAGTACGCATGGTAGCGTCCTGCGAGGCAGAGAGAGATGAGAGCTCCAACCTCAATATCATCGGGGGCCATCTCTCAAAGGTTGATATCATCGAGAAGCGATCACAGGACCTTGAAAAACACGCTGTGATCGAGAAGAGGACCCAAAATCTTGACAAGCTTGATAAGATCACTAAGCAACTAGAACTGCTGGTAGGCACCCTCAATTCTGTTCAGTCGGCAGCACCATCAGAAGCTCCAGCTGAGAGGAAGGACGGTCAACTTCTCGTTCGTTCATTCTTTCCTACATTTATTTATTTATTCATTCTTAGACTTGTCTATACTCAGTATGAGTTATGTCTTCTCTTTTCTCTTCGATCTATGAGGACATAGCTCAAGCTAAGTATAGGAGGGGTCGTATGCACTATGTATATACTATAAGCCATAACTCATATTAAAAATAAAATACCACCTCAAGCTAAAAAGTAATGTAAAAAGTATTTCTATAATAATAAAAGATGATTGTGAGCTCCTCAGACTCTTTTTGTCCATACTGATTAATAAATCAAGAAAAAATGCTTTGTGCAAAATGTTCTCTTTATAAAGTCTTTTGAAAATTGTTTGAAAATAGTGTGTACAAAGTATTCAACCTGTGTAAATAGTTTTTTTGCAAAATTTACTTTCTTTGAGTTGAATAACAATGTGTGAAAATGGTTTTCAAATGGTTGGAAAAATTGGTTGTCAAATTGTTTTGAAAAATCTATCTATACTATTTGAAAAAACCTTTGCAAAAATCATTTCCAAATGTGTGTACATGTTTGTAAAATTATTTTAGACTATAGTCTTCAAAATCTTTTGAAAATGATTCTCGAATAAGTCCGAGGAGTTTGCACAAAAATCTCTCATGCAAAAACAAGCAATAATTCCAAATAAAACTTATAAGAGCCTAAACCATGTTGTACATAAAATATAGTTTTTCTTTGTATATACTGATTAATAAATCAGGTTAAATACCTTTATAGTATGATTTGAAAAATAGTGTGAACTGTTTGGAAAACTTGCTGTGAAATGTTTTCAACTTGTGTAAAATTGCTTTGTTTAAAAAATTTTCTTCTTTGTGTGAAACAAAGGATTTGAAAACCTATATGCAAATGTTTTGAAAAATGTTTGTAAAAACTATCGTGGAAATTGTATATACCTAGTGTGACAAATCTTTGCAAAATAGTTTTCAAATGTGTGTAAATGCTTGCAAAAATTATCGTGTACTATAGTTTTGAAAATGTTTTCATATAAAAATAATACTACTAATAATAAATGATAATAATAAAATAATACATAAAACTGTGGACGTATCTGTAAAGACGTTCAATAAAAAGTCTTTATCAAGCATATACGTACCTAAAACTAACAGGTCAACACTTGTGGATCGTTAAAATTCTTAATTCTTGGAAAATAAAGCGGCACGCCCGTGTAAATAGATATAAATATTTTATACTTTGTATGCTTAAATTCTTTTATTTGCAAAAATTCTTTGTGTAAAAAGATTCGTTGATTTTTAAAATTCTTCGTGAAAGATTGCATCATTCATTGTGCATAGCATGAGCATATCATTCAGATTCTTTGTGAGTGAGCATAATGATTGAACCAGTCCAATAAAGTCTAAAATTGGAGTTTGGTTGGACCTTACCGCACCTAATTGCACTGGAACCTTATGGGAACTAGGTTTAAGGTACTTCAGGTCTATTCAGACTTAATTCTTTGAGAAATCATTGCTGGGTTCAAGTCACCTCAACTGACTAATGAGAACTTTTTGAGACACACGCATGACTCTTGTCGGCCGTGACCTAACTTGGAAACCTGCATCTTTCACTTGGCTCAACTCAGTTGGAGTGATGAGGGGGTTGGATTTGCCGTCTGAGACGCACACGGGTGGAAACATTCGTCCTCGTCTAGGGAGGGAAGTGCACCCCAACCCGGTCCAGTAGCCATGAGGTCTAAAGACAGGAGATTGTGGGCTGCGATAATGCTTCAAAAGAGGGATACTCTTCTGGCTCAAGAGGAAAAAGTCCTCATGTAAATGCTGCTGTAAATAGTATGTTGAAAAAAAAGAAAAAAAACTCTCCAAAAAGTGGACAGGTTTGAAAATAAAAATAAAAGTGCCTGCCGGAGTATGTATATATCTTATATAGAAAATAAGAAAGCTTGAGCATCAAAGTTATACCTTATGAGCCTGCAGCTAGATGACTTGACTACACTGGTCAGGCATCTCGGGATAGGTAGCTACACTAGCTATCGTCCATTCTTCTCTTCACCTCCTCTTCTTGAGTTGGATGACACTTGAACTTAGAAGGGAATACCCCGCTCCTCAAGGAAAGAGCTGCTGGATTGGGGAATCATTGGGTTGTCATTCTGGAGAAGACAGTCTCTTTGTCATTTCAGCTGGGGAGAGCCACCATCACTTACACTGTACAAGTTAGCTTCATAGTCATAAGGGTTTGCGTATGGCGTAGGCCAGTTCTGACCTGGCTATTACGGTGGGTTGAACCGAGTTCTGTGACTCTCGAAGGCTGTTGTGTTTTAAAGCTGGTTCCCGACGAGGTTCTACACACATCCACAACCAAGGTCTAACAGAAGCTCCAAATTTTGATTTTGTAAGGACATATATTGCACTGAAATCATCCCTATTCACTCTATCTTTTTCGTTCCTCCTTTTCTTTTCTTCTTTCTTTATTCTTTTTGTACTTATTGCATAAGTATTTGCTAGGGACTAGCAAAGGAAAGTATAGGGGGTGATGAATCTCCATTTCATCACCTTTATTCTATCATTTTGGCCTTGAAAACCCTAGCTAATGCATGTAAATAACATTAATTTGTCTATAACAACATCCACTATTCATTGCATGTATTGCACATAAAATAAGGTTTTAATGCCAAAATTATAGAATAAAGAGAAGAAAAGAAAAAGAATAAAATATTGCAAATATTTTACGACCCGAACCCCGAGACCAAGTCCAGAATGGAATTGGTCGAGAAGGAATAAAGTAGGGGGAGATAAGGGCCAATAATACAATAAAATTCCTCATTTATTTATTTATTCATTTTTGACACCTATTTTGTATATAAATTTTTATTCATCAAATAGAAATATTTTGTACATGAAAGTTGTAGATAATAATGTGAATAAAAATACAAAATTGAGTTTGTTTAAAAAGAATATGAAGTGTACATTTTATACACAGAATAAAAAGCCATCATCTCAACTTCACAGACCCATATCTTGCAAATGAAAACTCAAAATCCACCAAAATCACCTTTAATTGTATATAGCTTTTCAAGAGCTATTTAATAAAATTGGTTTCATAAGTTTTGGAGTTCATATGTGAAAGTTAGGGTTTTGACCCTCAGTGTATAGTTTGCCCGATTAAAATATTCATTATATTCATTATTCATTATTTCTGTAAATTTATATTTTTAGAATTTTGTAATTAATATAAAAAATGCATGTACATATTGAAATTAGAATAAAACCAAAAAGAACTTGAAAAATAAAATAAGTCTATGAAATACATAGGTCAAAAATACCTATGTTCCCTATGTATATAAATAAAAGGAAATTTCATTCTTTTATTTTTTATTCATCTATATTTTTGTTAAATTGTAAATATCATCCATACTCTATTAAAAATATAAATCCAAAATAAAAACAAATAAAATTCATTAAATAAATAAAATGTATATAAAATATAGGTAAAATACCTATAAGTATACCTACATAGTATATATATCTATTTATTTAAATATGCAAATAAACTCATAAAAATTAAATGAAAATATATTTATACTTATAAAAATAAGTTATAAATAAATAAAATAGGAAAATAAAATAATAAAATAAAATATACAAAGTAAAAAATAAATTACACAAAATACATGTAAATATACATATAAATAAACAATTGAAAGAAATCCATAATAACATACATCAAAAAAAATAAAAATCATAAATAAATACTACATTATTTAATAAACATTTTTTATTTTGTAAGTAAAAATTAATAAAATCGTTTACTATGTTTAAATAATCAGTCAAACCAATGCTGATGTGGACCAATCAGGTTTCGTTGACTGCCTGGTCAACTCCTCTGCCCCCGACCGCCTGGTGTCATATGTCGTTTCGGCCCATCTTCTTCGACTTTCCCATTCTAATCCTTTGACTTTCAAGCGTAGATTCCTTCATTAAAAAGCTCTGTCGATGCTCCATCCTTCACGCCAACACATTAGATCCATCTTCTGACCATCCGATTCTTTATGGCACCCCGGTCAATAAGGGTGCGTCGCCATGTCTATACATAAATCCCTCGACCTCCTTCTCCATTTTGGTCTCTCTTTGTTCTTCTTCCCCCTTCGTTTCCAATCTTTTGAGTATCCTCGTGATAGGGGGTTCTCCTGGAAGCTTCAGCTGGTCGGAGGAGTCGAGGGAAGCACCCACGGCCGCCGCTCGCCGGAGGTCCTGCTCCCTGGTCGACCACCAGGTATAAGAGCTGCTTTATCTTGTTTAATCGCTTAATTTTAGTTCCTAGGATATAATCTTGTAGTTAGTTTGGTCATTAGGACCATAGGTGTTCGATTAGGGCCAGATCGAAGTTCGCTGGAGTTCAGCTCCGGCGAACCTCTCTAACCTGATTTACGCACGATCCGACCCTCGCATCACCACCATTTCATGCCCTTACACGTTCTACACCTAATCCCCGCATCAGATCAACCAGAGCTTCCCTAGCTCTATGAATCGAGGTCCAAGTCCTTCACTTCGCCGGACCTCGCCACCCCCGTTCGTTTCCTACCTCGGAAGCTGTAACCCCTGGTCGAGGGAGACCCCCTCGAGCCCCCCATTCTTTTGGTGCAGGTCAGGAGCTAAATGGAGCCCCTTGGGACTCGTCCTGGACCTTCTTGAGCATCTCGGAAGCTGCGGAGCACCTCGCCGGACGTGTAGCGCCCATCACCATCACCAAAGAGAGTCTGGAGGAGGAGAAATCGACGATCGAAGCGAGGGAGTCCAACTGTTCCTCCCTGTTCTTTGCGAGCAGCAGCCACCGTCGGATGAAGGAGGCGGCCCCAGATCTAGTCCTGGCCGTCCATTCAGAGCACGCTTCAGCCGCTCGATCGAACCCCAAATGTGATCCAGAACGTCGATCAGCGAAGCGGTATCGTGAGGCCAGAGCTCGCCACGTGGATAAGTGGCGCGCGCATCGCCGTCCATCAGCGCGCCTGTAGGGGTAAATTACATTTGAGCCCCCTCGCCTTTTTGTATTTAATATTTAATCTTGTAAATTAAATGTAGCATTGTAAAATAAATGGGATTTTTGCATAGGAACCCCTGAACTTTTTGGAATTACATTTTGGTCGTTCCCAACCTCACGTGTTGTCCCACGTGAGGCGCGTAAAATTTGCAACTAGGCCATGGCGGTATTTGTAATTGCAAAATAGTTCGTAAAAATTAAATAAATATTTATTTCAGTTGGTGTATTTGCACTTGGCCCCTGTCTTTTATTTTAATTGCAATTATGCCCCTTCAAGGCTGTTTCATTTTTTACTTGCTTCATGTATTTATTAAATGCCCCTAAAGATTCACAAAAATTAGGATAAATGCCTTGTACCTTAAAGATTCATGCTGTGTTTTTGTTTGGCATTTTTGAGCATCTTATCCATTTATTAAAAATGAAAAAAGAGCTATTTTTGCATTGTTTAAGTTATAAAATGCCAAAAAAATATAAAATGATTTTGAAAAATTCCAAAAATATTATATATAATGTATTTATATATCTTTTGAGTCCAGAAAATGAAAAACCTTAAAAATAAGAAAAAGGAAAATATAAAAACTAGAAAACTCTAAAATTAAACAAAAAATATAAAAATGCAACAAAAAGTCCAAAAATATGTATTTCTATTTCATAATTATCTATATATTATTTTGTATGTATTAAAATTAATTTGGGCAATTTTGAGGTTTATTCTATATTTTTTAACACCCAAATTATGTCAGCCTAGTTAATTAGTCCCGTATTAGGGACATTTTTGGGATTAAAAATTCATAAAAATTAGTAAAATTCCAGAAAAAATAAAAAAAAAGATAAACATAAAAAGCAAAAAAATATATTATATCTACATATTTTAATTATTTATATATAAATACTCATATATTGTATATCTCTCTCCTCTTATTTGTATCTATATATATCTCTTTATATATATATATCCATATTACATAATTAAAAATATAAAAAGAAAATATGAAAACAAATAAAAATTATAAAATATAAAAAAAATATATTTAAAACCCACAAAAAGAGGATCTATTCTAGGATGACTGGGATGTACATAAATACTTATAGGCTACCCCTTTTTCTTGCTCTCTGTGGTTCAACCTCTACATGCTTATACACTATGCATCTTATGGTAGAGTTAATAAATTTTAATTCACAATTTAGGGACTTAATTGGCTTATTCTGTAATGTGGGTTAATCTCCGATCAACATGGGTTTTGTGAGCGGTCGCCTCAGCGACACTATCGGCCCCGCCTCGTGCGGGGCGTATTTTGACCCTCGCCAAATTCGTGTTATCAGCTTCACTTTCCTGTCCACCATCTACATGTTTTTCATTAGATGTGGCCAAATTCAATGTTTACGCCTTTCATTACCTTCACAACTTTTCGCCACGCTTTCATGACGCGCAAGGTATAATCTTTTGCCTTCAAATATAAACGTGGTTCGAAAATGTAATATCAGATAACAAATAGATTCGAATGAAAAACTTCAAAAATCCATCAATATAAAATTAGATTGCTATCATTAGAACTATTAGACAAAAATGTGATTTTTTTTCAAAAAAATTATCCCATTTAAAATTGAAGCTAAGATTACCAAAATAATAATCTAGGTCCACATCAATGAATATTGGGTATTACATAATCAAATGTTAAATACATAGACACATAAATTATTTCTTACAAAATTACTTGTTATACTTGGAATAATTGTCCTTTCATTGTACCCTTTTGCATGATGGACCATATAAATATTATTATATGTTGATAGTCTCACTATGTTTTTGTACTAAATGATTGCAACAAAGTTTATGAGAAAGGCCAATGTTGATAAATGAGTCATTGCTAACGAAAACTATTATCATTTCAATATATAATGTATAATTTTACATTGAAAAAGATTAATTATGTATTTAACATTAGTCGACATAGCAACATATTTATAATTTTACTCATTAAAGACTTTTTTCTTGTGTGATATTTTAGAAAGCCTAAAAAAATTATAGTAGATGTAGATATGCAAATTTTAAAGCTTAAATACTCTGATTTCACGATTTACATTATAAATAAAATTATAAGAGTGTCTTGAAACCCATGTCTTCATCCGAAGTAGTCCAAAATAAAATTGTTGGTATACAATTATTCACTGGATGCATTTATATGCTATCCTATTTAAGGATGTCCTTTTTTGCACACGCCTCATGCGGATTTGATTATTAATTCAGAAATAATCTTGTGTTCTAAACTTTTCTTTAAATATGGATCTTTCATGTGGAGATTGCTATATTATTTTCTAAAATGTCATGAAATCAAAAGCACCCATAAAAACCCAAGAATTCGAGGATAAATTATGTGAAAGATCTTACAATTCGAAATGAACATAAATAAATATCCTGGTAAAAAATAATTTGAATCCTCAAACATTAAAATTATAATACTTTGTTAACAATATTATTCTTTCATTTAAATAAAATGAATATTATAAAGCGGTGTTATAATTTATATATATAGAATATGATTTGAGATTGAAATGATAGACATAATCATTTCAATCTCAAATCATATTCTATATATAGAAAGAGATAGCAGGGAGGGAAAGAGATTGTGTGGAGAAAGTGGAAGGCTATATATAGGAAGAGAGAGCGGGGAGGGAGAAGAGATTGTGTGGAGAGAGAGAAAGTGGACGGAGAGAAAGGGAGAGACGTGCCCATGAGGAGAGCGTGTACGAAGGGAGAGAGGACTGAGTGTGGGAGGGAAAGAGGAGGAGAGCTACACGTGGAGGATTATTTGAGAGGGGTGGAAAAGATCCAGCTTTAGTATATATTAAGATGATGAGGGGGAGCAGAGAGGTGGGAAAGGATCATATAATTAATGCTTTGATCACCTTTCCACATTTTTTCTATTGCCTTGCATGGATATTGATCTTTGCGGGGATACTTGTTACAGAGAGGATCGTCTGTAGGGGTGTTTCTGCAGTAACTGCTTGAACCGCTCGATCTTGATCGAGCGGTTCATACAATTTTACACGTTACGATCCCACAAAAAGTACCAAATCGTGTGAAGCGCTCGATCAAGATTGAATGGCTCAAGCAGTTACTGCAGACTCTGTTACAGTTCCCGCTACAGCAGATGATCCGTGTCCACTTTGTTAACTAGAGATGGTGTAGTTAGTGTGGTGTGTGACTATAAAATGTCCTCACTGCATACTATTGTTGGCATGGTGAATATATGTAGTCTACTGATGGGGCAAGTTTACGATATTTTTGCATGATCACCATCACACAAAAAGGAAACTACAATAGTGCATATTTTGGATTCCCTTATGTATATTCATTGAGACTATATTGGGAAGCTTGTAAACTCTGTTAAAGGTTAACTTCGAGTAGGAGTATCGGTATCGATATTGGTACCATATCGATTATATCGTCGATATATCGGCGATATATCAACGTCATATCACCGATATCGAACCGAGATTGTGAATAAAATTGCTTTGGAAGGTCAAATATCGGTCATATCGACGATATATCGGTCACCTGTCGATATCGATATATCATTGATATATCGCCGATATATCACGATATGACCTTCCAAGAGCATCATTGTTGACTTTTAAGTAAACAGTTCTATGAAATCATCTAGTTTTTTATGTTAAATAATACAAACAACCCTATGATGCTTCAGAAATGAATAGATAGTTTTGATCCCTTTACCATCTTTTTTATCCTTGAAAAGTTAAAGCTTCCTTAAAGAGGGGAAGATTGAGAGGCACGATAGCATCTACCCTAGAGTTAGACCCCCTTTAGGAGGTTGCATATCATCTTCCATTGTGTTGTTTGAGGGTATGATTGATGGTTGAAGATATTTCGAGGTTGAGGTAAGATTAATGGTTGAAGACTATGTTGAATATGATTTGAGATTGAAATGATTATGTCTATCAACTACATGGGGTTTGTTAAATGTCCTCCAACAACTACATGTGGGTACCATGAGGTCCTCCATTTGCTTATGGTTTTGTTCTTCCTAAATCTATGAAGCATCTCAAATGGAAGCCTATGATTGGAAGATTTGCATCAACGCTCTCCTCTCGTGCTCTCAAAAAGGCTTCCTCTCATAGGATTAACCCTTATATGTAGGGTAAAATGGGGAAGTCAAGTTAGCTGCCTTATTCTGTTTTTTATACTTCGTTCTGATATTTTTTAAAATACATGTTATCATTAAAAAGTTTAACTTTTTCAAGGTTCTTATCTCATCCACCAAGTCTAGCTAATTTTAACGGTATCAGAATTGTTGAAACTGACCCCTTTCAGATGGACAGGTTAGGGACATCTGTTTTCCACGAAACATGAATCACATATTTCTCTCATTAATATAAGTTAATCCCCTCATGTATTTAAAAAAAAGTATAAAGTTAAAAAAATAGAAGGGGGAAGGTAACCTGAGAGAGAAAAGGGGTCGCTACCTAGGGGCAGCCAACGGGTTGCTCCCACCATATTTTTTTGGCATTTTTGTATTTTTTTAGAAAATACCGCAATGTATTTTCATCACTATATCAATATATTATGTTATTCCAATTTGTTCAAAAATAGAGACGAATGCCTCCATCCAGAACATGTCACTTTGCAACAATTTTGAGACCATTAAAGCTCGACAGTCTGGATGGAAGGCATAGGAGTCTTCATTCTCTGATGAAATTAGAATGACATAATATAGGGATATAGTGATGAAAATATATGACGATATTTTCCAAAAAGCAAAAAAAATGTTGAAAATCGGGTGGGAGCAATCCCATTTTTCTAATATATACAAAGGTAAAATGTGGCTAACTAAAGGGTTGCCAAGTTAGCTCCCTCTGCTTCTTTTTTTAACTTGTTTGTGTTTTTTTCTAAATGCATTGGGGGATTAACTTATATTAATAAGAGGAACATGTGATTCAAATTTCATGAAAACAAACAATCCTAACTCATCTATCTTGAAATAATCATTTTCAACAATTCTGAGACGCTAGAATTTGATAGGCTTTGATGGATGAGATAAGAATAGGCTGTCAGAAAATTCTCAAGTTCGGATTCGCTCAGATTCGGCTCGCTAAAAGTTCGATTCAGTTTCGATTCGAAAATAAACGAACCAAACCTGAACATGAGTTTGGGCTCGATTAAATAAATGAACCAAACCTCGAAAATATAGGTTCGCTCAGGTTTGGTTCGTTTAAAGTTCGATTATATACACATATACATACATAAAAGTATATATACATACATATTGTATATATAAGAAAAAAATGCATTCTATATTAACATAAGGGCTATTCACTTATTTTCTCAAATCCATCCTGTCATCCACTCCATAAGTCACTATTCATTATCCCACAAAACCCTCTCCTGCGACTGCAGTTTTCCCCTTGAAGAGAAACGTTTGCACAACATTTCTTCTTAAACGAACCTTTAACGAGTCGAACCAAATCTGATTACAGATTTCATTTTAATTGAGCTGAACTGAACCCGAGCATGAAAGTATGCTAAGGGTTCGTTTGGTTGAAGGGTTGGGCAGGGTTGGCTTGATCCAACCCGGGTTGGCCCTGCAACCAAACAGGGTTCTCCTCCTCACAGTTTACTATTCACAGGGGTACCCCTGCCCAGCCCAACCCTGTCCAACCCTGCAACCAAACGAACCCTAAACGATCCGAACCAAGCTTGGGTTGGTTTGCTCAGTTTCAACTCGTTTACACCCCTAGATAAGAGTATCAAAGTGCGTTGAATTTTTAATGAGAACATGTTGATATTAGGTGATCTAAAACATCCATAGTGTTTTGAAAAAATATCACAAAAAAGTTTAGAAAAAGCGATAAGGGAAGCTAACTAATAACTTGGTTCCTCACTGGAGGTAGTCACATTTTACGCACGGACACCCACACACACGCACGCACACATTAAACTTCAAATGATGTGGGATCTTACTACTTTTGTAGCGAGTCATCCACCCCATCCATTTGATCTTAATTATGTGGTTATGATAAATGCATAATAATTATAATTATTATCTTGATTGAAAATCATTTTTTGCATTTTGTACCTTCTAATTATAGATTCGACAACCCTAATATACTCCACAATCTCTCTCTCATGTGTGTGTCATTACCGTGAAGCTGCATATCCGTAGTTACTCCTGGACCTCCTCTTCTAAGAGCATTGGCGGCTTGATTAGTTTGCAGATCTTGCATATGAGTGAAACGAGAAAGCCATAAAAGGTGACACCAAGGAAGATGCGGAGGAGGCACGTGGACTAGATGGTTGCGTTGCTGCCCACAGTTGCGCATGAGCAACAACCAAACACCCTCAACTGCGCATCCAAGAAACCACCGCCAAACCGCTGCGAGCACAGTATGACCCCCTCAGTGTCGTTGCCACACCTCCGCGTGGCTGCCATCGTTCATAAGGGGGTATA
The DNA here is from genome assembly GCA_037367405.1 of Ottelia alismoides. Classification (NCBI taxonomy): domain Eukaryota; kingdom Viridiplantae; phylum Streptophyta; class Magnoliopsida; order Alismatales; family Hydrocharitaceae; genus Ottelia; species Ottelia alismoides. Next base: position 130,071 of record JAZKJV010001824.1, on the reverse strand, counting down.
TTTTTTCCCTCCGAACCCCCACTACGCGAGCCACCTCGGCAGCGCACGGAGGCCGTCCACACTGCATATCCTCCGACCTCGCTCTCCACCATCGTGCGCGACCGTCACCTCCATCACCAAGAAGCTCCCACCTCGCCGCCGGCTATGAGGATGTGGTGCTCCATGTGGATGGACATCAAGTGTTCGTCCAAATGTCTAAGAGAGCTTTTGAGTTTTGTGCAGGACATGAAAAATTCTGAGCTATGAAGGAAAATTTTGCATCAAAATTCTCTGATTTCACGTAATAACATTATAATTTATGTCGAAATAATTATATAGTCTGTGTACTGTTTGTCTTTTCTTTTATTATATGTTCTGTCTTATGTAATTTACCCATGGGTTTTCTCTATATAAGAGACCCTAAGGCTCTCAAGAATAAACATAACAATTGTCCCTCTAACATGGTATCAGAGCCTTAACCCTAAGGGCTCCCTTCTCATTCGCTGCCCCCCCATCCACGCCCCCTTTCTCCTCTCTCGTTCCACCACCAGGCTTTCTAACCTCGCCCCCGACTCCTGCTGCCACCGTCGACTTCCTCCCCACCCGACTCCAGTGCCCCCCCGCCGTCCCGCCCTCGACTCCAGTGCCCAAGCCCCCGACTCCCATACCCCTGACTCCCGCCCCCGACTCTCGTACCCCTGACTCCCGCTGCAGCCATGCCCCTGACTCCCATCGCCCTCGATTGCGCCGTTCCCTGCTCCCGGTTGTGCCCCCAAGGGCTCCTCGCCTCCGTGCCCTAGCTGCCTCGCGGTTGCGCCGCAGCCGCCGTGCCCTAGCCGGCTGCGTCCCTAAGGGCTCCTCGCCTCCAGGTCCCAAGGGTCACAGGCCCCCGCCTCCTGGCACCCGGGTCCCCAGAACTCCGCCTCCACGCCCCAGGCCCCCAGGACCCCTCTCCCAGGACTCTGCCTTCACGCCCCAGGCCCCCAGGCCCTCGTCTTCCATCCAGCTGTCGCCTCCAGGACCCCAGGCCTCTATCGTCAGGTCCTTGCTGCCATTAGGCCTTCAGGCCCCCAGGCATCCGACCTCTGCTGATAGGCCCTTGCTGCCTCAGGCCCTTGCTGCCCTATCTTGCTCTCTATGTCCTAACTAGCTCCACCTTCGTCGCCAAATATATGGATTTGAGTGCGTAACATCTACATACGCATTCGAATTCTATAAAGTTTGTGTAGACATTTTTCAATCTGTCTACGATCCCTAGTTCTTCTCTTGCGGCAATATGTCAGAATCCAAGGTGGATATACCCTCCATAGGCGCATTCAAAGGTCCTGCGCCAATAGTAAAGATGGACGGTTCGAACTACGAGCTCTGGGCAATGCAGTTCATGAGTCTCATGAAGTCAAACGGTAAGAAACACATTCTTACCAAGGATGAGCCAACAGAGAAGACAGGGATATATGCCTCGTGAGAGGTTGATGACTCGTATGCCAAAGTCTGGTTATCAGGTACGTTGCCGACGGAGATTGCTAATGATGTTCTCCATCAGCCCACCGCTAAAGCGATGTCGGGTATTCTTGCAGCGACATATTCACAAGTCCGGAATGAAACAAAGATGCTGCAACTGCAGCACGACATATTCACCATAAAGCAGAATGGCCGGCCACTTCATTCCTTATATACATCCCTTAGGGGGATGTTCGAGAAACTCTACAACACTACCCCTCTGACGGCCACACCAGAGCAACAGAAGACATTTCGCAATGCTACCATGGTAGGAGCCTTCTTGCGGCTCTTGGTCATGAATATGAGTCGACCAGGTCTCAGATACCTGTAGATGCTACCATTCCTCCTATGGAGGAGGTCTACCGGAGGCTTAGTCGTATCTCTGTCCCATCCAGCACATCTACACCACCTCCCTCAGCGATGGTTGCTTCTAGAGGGAGAGGTGGTTCATAATCTTCATTTTGTGGCCGTGGTCGTGGCACAGGAGGTCGTGGTGGTCGGTCCCATCCACCTTGCAGTTTTTGTCACCGTCCAGGACACTCGGAGGATACGTGTTATTCAAAGCATGGTTTTCCAGCATCAACACGAGTGGCAGAACATTTTGCGTCTCCATCATCCTCTACTTCTGATAAGATATTTGAGGAACTTGTCGCTCGGTTATGGGATATTATGCCTCATGCTTCTACAGATTCTTTTGGAGGCCCTTCTGATATAGTTGTGTCTGCTTCTTCTAGTACCTCTGCCACAGCTAATACCTTAGGTAGTGCCTATTCTCTTACCACATGTTATAGTTCAGACATCTCAGGTTGAATTATGGACTCCGGTGCCTCGCACCATCTATGTCGAGACAAAGACAACTTTATCTCGTACAGAGAGATTCCTCCAGGGAGGTCGGTGATCATTGTCAATGGGACTCATTCCCCCATTGTTGGACAGGGGGAGATTTTGCTATCCTCTTCCATGCGCCTCAAGAATGTCTTACATGCCCCTGCATTTTCGATGAACTTACTCTCTATTAGTCATCTTACAAAAGATTTGCATTGTAGCGCTATTTTTGACCCATCTTCTCTTATATTTCAGGACATTCGAATGGGCAGGGCGATTGGCTGTGGCTCTGAGCAAGATGGTCTTTATCGTCTAAACAAGAGTTCATATGCTGGAGTCTCTTCTAATAATGTTGGATCTGTCTCTCCTTATACCTGGCATCTGCGCTTTGGTCACCTCCCTCTACAGAAGATACGTCACCTTTTGCCTCAGCTATCTCCAAGTTCATCTTTCCGATGTGAAGCTTGTCAGGTAGGGAAGCATCATCGAGCTAGCTTCCTGAGTCGTCAGAGTCGGAGCAGTGCCTCCCCTTTTGAGTTACTCCATATTGATATTTGGGGTCCCAGTCGTGTTCCTGATCACCAGGGGCACAAGTTTTATCTTGTCGTGGTTGATGATTTCTCTCGTATGTCGTGGGTTTTCCTGTTAAAGAATAAATATGAAGCTGGTGATGTTATTAAAAATCTTATCAATGAAGTAAACAATGGTTTTTCATCCAATGTGAAATATGTTCTTACTGATAACGCATTGGAATTTTGTACTCAGTCTCTTTCGCAATATCTTTGGTCAAAAGGCATTATACACCAAACTACATGTGCCTACACCTCCCAACAGAATATAGTTGCTAAGAGAAAGCATCGTCATCTTCTTGACATTACTCGTACTCTACTTATTCAAAGTTGTGCTCCCATTTCTTTTTGGGGAGATGTCGTTCTTACAGCCTGCTACTTAGTAAATCGTATACCGTCTACGGTACTTGGTGAGAAAATTCCTCTCTCTTTTGTTTTTCCAGATAAGGAATTATTCTCACTCACCCCTCGTGTTTTTGGAGTTGTTGCATTTGTTCATCAGCTATCACCAGGTCTTGACAAGCTCTCACCTAAAGCTGTCAAATGTGTCTTCGTGGGGTACTCTCGAATGCAGAAGGGGTATCGTTGTTATGATCCTATTAACAAGAAATACTTTGTCAGTGCTGATGTCACTTTCTTCGAGTCTGTTATGTATTTTTCACTTGTAGGTGACAGATTGGTATCTAACACATCTACTGATGAGGTCTATGTTCCTCCTCCACCTATGGAAAGTTCTCCATCGTCCACTCCAGTTCCTAACAGTGCGTCACGTCCTACACCACCACCACCTCCACCACAACCCCTTGTCTCACCACTACCTAGTCCTGCTCATGCTTCACACCAATCATCCAGCATGCCTCAGGTATGTTCTGATGTTACTACTAATGATGGGTCGAATAGTGTGCCTATGCAGGATGCATCATTACAGGGCGATTCTGCCCCGGGGAGTTCAGTGGTTGATGATCTGGATGTTCCTATTGCGATGAGAAAGCAGAAACGTAGCTGCACTAAGTATCCTCTTGCATCACATGTCTCCTTTCATCGCCTCACATGCGACTTTCAGAAATTTGCAGTGGCTTTATCTTCAGTAGAGATTCCAAAGACCTATCAGGATGCATTGAAATCTGATTGTTGGCGGTCTGCAATAGAGGAGGAGATGGCTGCACTACAGTCAAGGGGCACGTGGAGCTTGGTTCCCGCTCCTTTAGGAGCTTCTGTTGTGAGCTGCAAATGGGTATTCATTGTTAAGTATCATGCAGATGGTAGCCTTGATCGATACAAGGCACGACTAGTAGCACGAGGTTTCACTCAAACTTCTGGAGTGGACTATATGGATACTTTCTCTCCGGTTGCTTGTCACTCCACTCTTCGTATTCTTCTGTCTGTAGTTGTGGTACGTGATTGGCACTTGTTCCAGTTAGACGTTAAAAATGCATTCTTGTATGGATATCTGCAGGAAGAAGTCTACATGCAGCAGCCTCCGGGGTTTACTGTTGAGGGGGAGAATCATATGGTGTACAGACTTCATAAGGCCATTTATGGTCTTAAACAAAGTCCAAGGGCATGGTTTCAGAAGCTTCCCCATCTGATTGAAGAACATGGATTCAAGAGATCCAATGCAGATCACTTACTGTTCATCCATAGGACTACTCGAGGTACTGTTGTCGTCATGGTATATGTTGATGACATTTTGGTTACATGAGATGATGCTAAGGGGATATAGATGATCAAAGCAGTCCTAGATCGTCAATTTGTTACAAAGGACCTTGGTACATTACGATAATTTCTGGGGTTGGAGTTTGCCAGGAATGCACATGGTCTAGTAATGACCCAGAGGAAATATATTACAGATATGCTTATTGAGACGGGCATGGTTGGATGCAGACCATCTACTACTCCAATGGACCCTAGCATGAAATTATATGATAATGAGACATAAGAAGTTGACAAGAGAAGGTATAGAGATATGGTGGGGAAGCTTCTTTACATAACTATAACCTGACCTGATATTGCCTTTGCAGTGAGTCGGGTTAGCCAATTTATGGAACAGTCGAGATAGGTACATATGGATGCTATATATATGATACTCAGATACCTTAAATCGTCTCCAGGCATAGGATTGTTGTTCAGAAAAGAAACCAATTTATCTGTTCCTGCATGTGCGGATGCTGACTATGCAGGGTGCCCTAAGGATCGAAAGTCTACCTCATGGTTTGCGGTATTTGTGGGTAGTTCTCTTGTTTCTTGGAAAAGCAAGAAACAAAAAGTTGTGACTAGGTCAAGTGCAGAATCTGAATATAGGGCAATGGCACAAGCAAGCACGGAAATGATGTAGGTTCGAGCTGTACTAGAAGACTTGCATGTAGATGTACCTCTACCCATGCAGCTAAAATGTGATAATCAAGCCACATTATTCATTGCCAATAATCCTGCCTTTCACGAGAGAACCAAGCATATTGAAGGAGACTGTCACTACACCAGAGATATGATCCAGAAGGGACTGATTTCTACTTCACATGTTAGTTATGAGGAGCAGACTGCCGATATCTTCACCAAACCATTACTCAGAGGACCATTCCAGAAATGTACTTCCAAACTGAGCATGATTGATATCTATGCTCCATCTTGAGGGGGAGTGTCGAAAGAATTATGTAGTCTGTGTACTGTTTGTCTTTTCTTTTATTCTATGTTCTGTCTTATGTAATTTACCCATGGGTTTTCTCTATATAAGAGACCCTAGGGCTCTCAGGAATAAACATAAGAATTATCCCTCTAACAATTTACAAAATAATTCTCTAATTTTACAGATCTCATATTATTTTTTTGCATATTTGGTACTACCTGCGGACTTTCTATTTTTACATAAAGGGTAATATACTTTTACAAATTGATTAATTAATTTGCAAATCTATATTTTTTTTTTACTAATTAGTCTTTTAACTTTGCAGATCGTCATACAAATTTCACAAAGGCAGTGCAAATATTTTGCAATTAACACATGTTACATAAAAGACATACAAAAAGGTGCACGGATTTTACAAAGGAATGCGAAAAAATACAAAGACCTGCACATGCCACTTCTAAACAATGTTGACTAATTATATGTAAAAATAGATTGCAAGTACGTATTTCATTTTACAAGACATTAGAAACTTTACAAATGAAAATTTACTTATTTTACTAAAATGTATTGAATGATAATGCGAAAAAAAAACTATATTGTTAAATTTACAAATAAGAACATAAATTCTACAGAAAACTCTTTAGATTTTATAAATGTATGCATTAATCCGGTCTAGGATCGTCGCTCTAGTACCATGTCGGGAAAAAATGAGAAACTTATTTTATTCCTTGAACCCTAGGCTCTCTTATATAGGGAGAGACCTATGGGAAAAATACACAAAGTAGACATAGAGAAAAGAAAACAGATAAAAAGATACATAAATATGAAATTGATTCTCTATTGAAGTTCAAGAATGAGAAGCCTTTTGAGTTGAAAAACTGTAATATTAAAAAAACACTTAAACATCATGTAATTAGGTTCAACTGACTGAGATGACACGTCATCATTCATCACCACCTCACTGAGTTGGTTCTGCTTTGGGGCACAGAGGTGTAATCCTCGAGGTATGTTTTTGTTGAAATCTCCTTGAAGTGTATGCCTTAGCACTTCAAGATCATTTCTTAAAAGCATGTTTGGGAAATAAATACGTCCAAGATCACTATTAAGAAGTGTGTTCTTTATGTGTAGTTGATAGAGAAGCCAAATTCTTGTTCACGTTCATTCAATAGAAAGGATAATTCAAGCAGAAGTGAGATAAGCCATAGAAAGAAATATTGAATATTCTACAAAAGCGTTTCACAATTCATTTACCTAAAAATAAATACATTTTCATTTAAATTCATTGCAATTATTTCATCTTTTTTCTAAAGATAAAGAAAAAAGGGAAATTCATTTTTTGATTTTCAATACGATCCATATAATATATTTGCATAATTAATTCATAATAAAATAGGAAATTGAATGTATCTAGAGAAAATCAACATTAAAGGAACCATTCCCTAGATACACATATGATATTACAATTGAATCAATTTAAAAAAGATCTGAAATTAAAGATTTATCAATAGGTAATGTTACCCCAATACCTAACTAATGTGATGGTCCTGTAGTAGTCTATCCCACACTTCCTTAAAAAGCCTTTTAAAATAAGACTTGACTTTCAATCAGTTCACTTAGCCATCAGGTACTTGATGATGAATATCCATCGACCTGCTACCACAATGTCTTTGGCAGGGTGAGAAAAATTATCCAAAATCCCTATGGAAATAAGAGCACTTTTCTCATCGCCACGACTCTATAGCGCCCTTTGATTTGGATCCTAATGCGACCAAATGATACTCTGGGATATGAAGTATCGTTAGAGCCAATTGACTTAAATGTAAAAGTTAAGATGTTATCATCTCTTTCCTGGTTGACTAGAGGAGAGAGATGAGCAGAATCCAGTGATCCAGATTCACTACTCTCATGTTCTCACATGATCAACCATCTCTCTCTCTCTCTCTCTCTCTATATATATATATATATATATGAGGAAAGGGATCCTAATTAAAAAAGTAGGTGGCCTTACATGTTTCATGGCAATTTTTGATCAATTGTTTTTATCTTTTTGGAAAATATCCCCATAGATTTTCATCATTGTATCTCCCTAATATGTCATTCAAATTTCATCAAAAACAGAGACTTCTATGCCCTCCATCTTGAACAGGTAATTTTAACGGTCTTAAAATTATTGTAATCGATCTGTTCTAGATGGAGGGCATATGAGTCTCTATTTCTGATGAAACTTTAATGACATATTAGAGGGATATAGTTATGAAAATTCATGATGGTATTTTTCAAAAAAATTTAAAATAGATAACGAAATTAGCATGAAGTAGGTAAGGTTACCAATTTCATAAAGTAGGCTTCCTTTCCTCATATTATATATATATATAGAGAGAGATAGAGAGGAAAGGTAGCCTACTTCATGAAGTAGGTGATAACGCCTCCCGCTACCCTTGTTAATTCAGGCAAATTAATGTCTAAATTATTTCTGATTTTCATTGCAGTCGGATAACGAGAAGGAATCAAAAACCACTTTTAATTTAATCAAGTTAATTTCGAGTGGTAATTTTTTTTACTTGGTGAAGTCCAAGGTCGAACTCAGGGAGGCATCTGTCTCATTAGGTTGATTTTTAGCAAAGTTCCAGTGTTCGATTTTTTAGGAATAATTTCTTTTGGTCTTTTCTATTTTCTATGCAGGACACATGCAAAAATCAGGCCAATTTAGAACTTAAATCAGATTAGTATTCAAATGAAGTTCAAAAATAATGAAAATTGGCCAGATGATGAAATATGATGTAATTAAGCTACATTAATTTTTTTGAAATTTTCTGACACTAAATGAATTAACTATGAATAAACAATGAATGTAGGGTGATTTTGACTAATTCAATTTTAATAAATATCAAATCACAATATTTTTCGAAACTAAAATTATCCTAGATAGATCTACTGATGAGGAATCCAAGAAAATTGTCAGACCTTAATTTTAATGTGAAATGAACCTATTAAAAATAAACTAAGTAAATCACCAAATAATTTTCTTAGGCCTCGAAATGCGTGCAAATGAAATGAAATTTTTAGGCAAGGTGCATCTAATTATCCTAGATCTACTGTGAATTTTTGGGAGTTTTTGGAGTTACAGAGAATTTGTTATTAATTAAAAGGTAAAACTGGGCAAAATATGACAAAAATAGACCAATTAATTAATTAATTTAAAAATCCACTGATTTCCTAAAATTATGCCAAGTGTCACATAAGATAAAGGACAAGTTACACTACAACATGCAATTTTGGAATTTAAAAATGATGCAATATGGACACCTAAATATGCATGCAAAGACAAGGGTATAACTGCAATACATGAATTTAAAATTACTTAAAAATAAATATGCTGATAGGGACCTTTATGCAATTACTTAGAATGCAAGGGGGTGGAATGCAAATTCTCCACTGACGCACGTGCTTCTCACGTGGGGGCGCTTCATAGGGACTGAAATGTAATTTCTGAAACTTCCAGGGGCCTACGTGCAATTTGCCCAGGCCGCACGCATGGGGTGCGCTAGGCTCGAATGACTTCGGTGGGTCGGGACGAGGCTCCGGTGCCCTGGAGGTTCGGCTGGAGGCTCGAAGAAGCTTCGGGTGGTCCGAGCCTAGAGGTCGGGGAAGAGGCTCGGACCAGGCGACGTGGCGAGATGGGGACCGTCGGATCAAGGACGATCTAATGGCCGCTGGTTGATGTCACGTGGCGAATCAGTGACCGTTGGATCTGGATTAATCCAGCGGTGCCTGGGGCTCGATGAAGAGGGCGACGGGGCCGGCTTTAGACCGTAGGATCACTGATCGATCCAACGATGATGGGCTTCCTTCAGAGATGACTCCGTGGCGCGATTGTGACCGTGGGATCAAAGAGAGATCCAACGGCTCTCTGCTGCTCCGACGCTTGGACACGTGCTGGCTTCGGACCGTTCGATCAAGATGATCGAACGGTGGCTGTACGTCTTCTCCAACGGTCCTCCACCACCTGCGGAGGAGAAGGCGGGGCTCCGGCGAAGGGGGGTTTGCTCCGCCCTGTTGTCCTGGCGTCTATGAAGCTCACCGGAGGCTGTGACGTAGCTGGGTAGATGCGGGGCGAGGTGGCGAAGCGTCCGATGGTCCCAGAAGTGAAGGAGGTGCGCCAGAGCTCGATGGTGATGAAGCTCGAAGTGAGCTCCGACGAAGTTCCGGCCGATCAAGAAGAAATCACCTGCATGGGTTAGATCTATAGCTGAAGCACGCGGAAGGTCTATGGAGTTGTGGAGGGTGAACGGGAAGCGAGATGCGAGGCCTGCGAGGGAATGGGGGTTGTCCGGTGATGGTGCTCCGCCGAGGTGGCGGAGCTGGAGTCGATGAAAGTCGAGATGCAGTGTTTGAAGGAACGGAAGGGTGCACGAAGATCGGAGCTCCGTCACGGAGCTCAGAGGGATGATGGTGTAGCGTGAAGATCACGGTGGAAGGCGAATAAATTAAGAGAAATCAAAGGAAAAATTAAGAAGAAGATCAAAGGAGGATGGAGGGGGTTACTTGGGGAATGGAACTCAGATTTGAGCTCCAGGTCTTCGCTCAAGGGGTCAGTAGGGTCCCGAGCTCACGCAGCTTCGCGGAGGAGGGGCTGCAACACGACGGAGTTGGCCGCGGATCTCGCCGGAGAAGACACCTGTCTTCGCTCAAGGAATCACTCAATTTCTGTCACCAATCGAGGGCTCTGAGCTCTAGGTTTCTCTCTGGGGTGGCAGATGGGCGTGAATGTGGCCAGAGGGTGAGGATTTATAGGTGAAGGTGATGGGTTGGCTGGTGACGAGTAGAGGTTCGTGGTCGTCGTGGAGCGTCACTGGTGGATATCGTGGGAAGTGAGGGTGCTGGCGAGGATGAGGAGAGAGTGGTGAAGGTCGTGGTGGTGTTGGCGGTCGACGAGGGTGGCAGGAGTGGAGGCGAAAATAGAAAGGGGCGACGTCTCGCGCAAGGCTGAGATCGTGGGAGAGAGGGCGACTGGAGGTAGGAGAGGAAGTCCTGTCCATTGGATCTTGTGATCCAATGGCCCAGATCGAAGCGCTAAGGAGCGAGTAGGATTACATCTGAAGTGAAGCGATCGAGGGCGCTGATTGCGCCACGTGGCGCGATGAAGGCGAGGTGACAGCGGACGATCCAGATCAGAGATTGGTGTTTGATCGGGTGGTTGAGATGATTGTGGAGCTAGCGGCTCAGATGGAAGGGTTGAGTGCGTGATCGAATGGCTCAAAATGCGCCACGCGTCAGGCGCATAGGCAGGCGGAGGCGGGCGGCTGAGATGGAAGATGGTTGATGATCAAACGGCTGGGGATAAAGGCGCACGTGGAGATGGCGCAGCCGTTGGATCAGGATGAAGATCCAACGGCTGTGGGCGCAGGCGGCTAGGGCAAGGGGAGCGGGTCGCGTGGCGCAACCAGAGGGCGCCACGTGGCCATCTGTGATTGGCTGAGAAGAGAAATGAGTTTAGAAAGAGAAGGAGGCCGAATTTGGAAAAACTCAAAACATGAAAGTTGTAGATCTTGGTGAGATCTACAAGTTTTATGTTGACCAAAGACGGAGATGAGGTCAAATATGATACAGAAATATAGGGATACAAATATACACCTATATAGTATACATAGAGGCCCAAAAACTCAACTTCTTCCTACGAGCTCCAAATTGGATGAAATTAGTCTTATTTTAAAGGTCTTTTAATGTGTATTATTTTGAAAGTGAGTAGACCTATTTTGGAGGTTGTATGAAGGAGTTATGGGCTTTCTAAGATCCAAAGGTTCTAGGGCTTTATTGGGTGCTTTTACAAAGGAGACCTCTGACTTCCTACCTTATATTATTACTAAAGGTGTATATGTTATAAGGGAGGTATTATTTTAATAGATGGACATTTTACAATTGATCCTGGCTTCTTATTTAATGCAAATGTGAGTGCTAAAATGCATGTTTTATGAATGCATGTATGAATGCTAATTGTGAAAGATAAAGGGAAATATGCATCTATTTACTCGGGAACAAGACACTATTTTCAACTTTTAGAGTGATGAATCACAGATTCATCAACCCCCTATACTTAAACCTTGCTCGTCCCCGAGCAACTAAATGAAATGCAAGAGTGAAATGATTTGGGTTCCATACCAAGGTCATGAATAAAAGTTGAAAATGGAGCTTGACTCGACCTTTGGATTAATTGTGTGGCGGAACCTTATTGGGACCTGAACTTAAGACCTAACAGACTTCAAGTTCCCCAAGTCTTCTATTCAAGACTCCTCAATAGTCAGGTCAGAACAAATCCTCAAACGTAAATTTCTAGTGACTATGATTCTTACTTGCACTGTGTAAGTGAGGTGTAACTCTCCACATCAGAAATGGATCAGAACCAGCCTCCTCTAACAAGGTAACTCAATAACCCGGTCCAGTAACTCTTTCCTCGAGGAGCGGGGTATTCCCTTCTAAGTTCAAGTATGACCAACTCAAGAGGAGGGGGTAGAGAAAAGAATGGACGGTAGCCAGTGTAGCTACCTATCCCGGGATGCCTGACTAGTGTAGCCAAGTCATCCAGCTGCATTTCTTTGCTAATATACAGACTCCGACAGGTATTTTATTTTCACTTGGACCTGTCTGATTTTTTGGAGTTTTTGCATTTTTTTTCAAACTCATACAAAGTGCAGCATGTACATCAGGAGTTTTTCCTCTTGAGCCAGTAGACTATCCCTCTTTTGAAGCATTATTGCAACCCACAACATCCCGTCCTTAGATGTCAACACCACCAGACTAGGTTGAGATGCACTACCCTCCCTAGAGGAGGACGGATGTTTCCACCCGTGTGCTACTCCAAGCTATAGGATTCTACCTCCTCACCACCTCATCAATGAAGAGCTCCGTGCATTGTGCTTGTCCAAGTTAGGTCACTGTCTATAAGAATCATGTGTGTGTACGAGATATTCTACTTAGACTGATTGAGATGACATGTGAACATAGACATGCGGACTCAAAGAATTAAGTCACTTGACCTGAGAAATCTTAACTCCAGTTCCTATAAGGTTCCTCTGAAATTAGGTGGAATAAGGTCAAATAAAGTCCATCCTCAATATCTACTCATACTTGGTTCATAACCCACTAGCTTTCCACCTTGCGTATGCAAGATATGCAGATGAGATGCAGATGACATGCTATGTAGATGAATGTAAATGCAAGACTCTTTTTCTTTTCTTTTCAGATGCAGAGATGCTATGCAAGAGTAAATAAGAAACCTATATTTTTTTTATTTTCATTTTTTTCCGGTATACCTCCTATTTTACAACAATTTATAAGAGTTGTATAAGTATTATATAAAATATACAAGTGTTATACAATATACAAGTATACATGTATTTTATAAACTTTTTTTTCAATTTTTACCCACCTGTAATTATTGCAAAAATATATACAAAAGTACGCGAAAATACGTGAAAGTACGGGCTATGGGTAAAGTATATATGTAATAAATACACGCCCCCTATACTTAGCGTGTGCTATGTCCTCAGAGCATGAAAAGAGAGGAAAAAGACATAGCTCGTGCTAAGAGTAGGAGAGCTAAAGAGAAGGGAAAATGAGTTTAGAAAGAGAAGAGAAGGAGGCCGAATTTGGAAAAACTCAAAACATGAAAGTTGTAGATCTTGGTGAGATCTACAAGTTTTATGTTGACCAAAGACGGAGATGAGGTCAAATATGATACAAAAATATAGGGATACAAATATACACCTATATAGTATACATAGAGGCCCAAAAACTCAACTTCTTCCTACGAGCTCCAAATTGGATGAAATTAGTCTTATTTTAAAGGTCTTTTAATGTGTATTATTTTGAAAGTGAGTAGACCTATTTTGGAGGTTGTATGAAGGAGTTATGGGCTTTCTAAGATCCAAAGGTTCTAGGGCTTTATTGGGTGCTTTTACAAAGGAGACCTCTGACTTCCTACCTTATATTATTACTAAAGGTGTATATGTTATAAGGGAGGTATTATTTTAATAGATGGACATTTTACAATTGATCCTGGCTTCTTATTTAATGCAAATGTGAGTGCTAAAATGCATGTTTTATGAATGCATGTATGAATGCTAATTGTGAAAGATAAAGGGAAATATGCATCTATTTACTCGGGAACAAGACACTATTTTCAACTTTTAGAGTGATGAATCACAGATTCATCAACCCCCTATACTTAAACCTTGCTCGTCCCCGAGCAACTAAATGAAATGCAAGAGTGAAATGATTTGGGTTCCATACCAAGGTCATGAATAAAAGTTGAAAATGGAGCTTGACTCGACCTTTGGATTAATTGTGTGGCGGAACCTTATTGGGACCTGAACTTAAGACCTAACAGACTTCAAGTTCCCCAAGTCTTCTATTCAAGACTCCTCAATAGTCAGGTCAGAACAAATCCTCAAACGCAAATTTCTAATGACTATGATTCTTACTTGCACTGTGTAAGTGAGGTGTAACTCTCCACATCAGAAATGGATCAGAACCAGCCTCCTCTAACAAGGTAACTCAATAACCCGGTCCAGTAACTCTTTCCTCGAGGAGCGGGGTATTCCCTTCTAAGTTCAAGTATGACCAACTCAAGAGGAGGGGGTAGAGAAAAGAATGGACGGTAGCCAGTGTAGCTACCTATCCGGGATGCCTGACTAGTGTAGCCAAGTCATCCAGCTGCATTTCTTTGCTAATATACAGACTCCGACAGGTATTTTATTTTCACTTGGACCTGTCCGATTTTTTGGAGTTTTTGCATTTTTTTTCAAACTCATACAAAGTGCAGCATGTACATCAGGAGTTTTTCCTCTTGAGCCAGTAGACTATCCCTCTTTTGAAGCATTATTGCAACCCACAACATCCCGTCCTTAGATGTCAACACCACCAGACTAGGTTGAGATGCACTACCCTCCCTAGAGGAGGACGGATGTTTCCACCCGTGTGCTACTCCAAGCTATAGGATTCTACCTCCTCACCACCTCATCAATGAAGAGCTCCGTGCATTGTGCTTGTCCAAGTTAGGTCACTGTCTATAAGAATCATGTATGTGTACGAGATATTCTACTTAGACTAATTGAGATGACATGTGAACATAGACATGCGGACTCAAAGAATTAAGTCACTTGACCTGAGAAATCTTAACTCCAGTTCCTATAAGGTTCCTCTGAAATTAGGTGGAATAAGGTCAAATAAAGTCCATCCTCAATATCTACTCATAACTTGGTTCATAACCCACTAGCTTTCCACCTTGCGTATGCAAGATATGCAGATGAGATGCAGATGACATGCTATGTAGATGAATGTAAATGCAAGACTCTTTTTCTTTTCTTTTCAGATGCAGAGATGCTATGCAAGAGTAAATAAGAAACCTATATTTTTTTATTTTCATTTTTTTCCGGTATACCTCCTATTTTACAACAATTTATAAGAGTTGTATAAGTATTATATAAAATATACAAGTGTTATACAATACACAAGTATACATGTATTTTATAAACTTTTTTTTCAATTTTTACCCACCTGTAATTATTGCAAAAATATATACAAAAGTACGCGAAAATACATGAAAGTACGGGCTATGGGTAAAGTATATATGTAATAAATACACGCCCCCTATACTTAGCGTGTGCTATGTCCTCAGAGCATGAAAAGAGAGGAAAAAGACATAGCTCGTGCTAAGAGTAGGAGAGCTAAAGAGAAGGGAAAATGAGTTTAGAAAGAGAAGAGAAGGAGGCCGAATTTGGAAAAACTCAAAACATGAAAGTTGTAGATCTTGGTGAGATCTACAAGTTTTATGTTGACCAAAGACGGAGATGAGGTCAAATATGATACAAAAATATAGGGATACAAATATACACCTATATAGTATACATAGAGGCCCAAAAACTCAACTTCTTCCTACGAGCTCCAAATTGGATGAAATTAGTCTTATTTTAAAGGTCTTTTAATGTGTATTATTTTGAAAGTGAGTAGACCTATTTTGGAGGTTGTATGAAGGAGTTATGGGCTTTCTAAGATCCAAAGGTTCTAGGGCTTTATTGGGTGCTTTTACAAAGGAGACCTCTGACTTCCTACCTTATATTATTACTAAAGGTGTATATGTTATAAGGGAGGTATTATTTTAATAGATGGACATTTTACAATTGATCCTGGCTTCTTATTTAATGCAAATGTGAGTGCTAAAATGCATGTTTTATGAATGCATGTATGAATGCTAATTGTGAAAGATAAAGGGAAATATGCATCTATTTACTCGGGAACAAGACACTATTTTCAACTTTTAGAGTGATGAATCACAGATTCATCAACCCCCTATACTTAAACCTTGCTCGTCCCCGAGCAACTAAATGAAATGCAAGAGTGAAATGATTTGGGTTCCATACCAAGGTCATGAATAAAAGTTGAAAATGGAGCTTGACTCGACCTTTGGATTAATTGTGTGGCGGAACCTTATTGGGACCTGAACTTAAGACCTAACAGACTTCAAGTTCCCCAAGTCTTCTATTCAAGACTCCTCAATAGTCAGGTCAGAACAAATCCTCAAACGCAAATTTCTAATGACTATGATTCTTACTTGCACTGTGTAAGTGAGGTGTAACTCTCCACATCAGAAATGGATCAGAACCAGCCTCCTCTAACAAGGTAACTCAATAACCCGGTCCAGTAACTCTTTCCTCGAGGAGCGGGGTATTCCCTTCTAAGTTCAAGTATGACCAACTCAAGAGGAGGGGGTAGAGAAAAGAATGGACGGTAGCCAGTGTAGCTACCTATCCCGGGATGCCTGACTAGTGTAGCCAAGTCATCCAGCTGCATTTCTTTGCTAATATACAGACTCCGACAGGTATTTTATTTTCACTTGGACCTGTCTGATTTTTTGGAGTTTTTGCATTTTTTTTCAAACTCATACAAAGTGCAGCATGTACATCAGGAGTTTTTCCTCTTGAGCCAGTAGACTATCCCTCTTTTGAAGCATTATTGCAACCCACAACATCCCGTCCTTAGATGTCAACACCACCAGACTAGGTTGAGATGCACTACCCTCCCTAGAGGAGGACGGATGTTTCCACCCGTGTGCTACTCCAAGCTATAGGATTCTACCTCCTCACCACCTCATCAATGAAGAGCTCCGTGCATTGTGCTTGTCCAAGTTAGGTCACTATCTATAAGAATCATGTGTGTGTACGAGATATTCTACTTAGACTGATTGAGATGACATGTGAACATAGACATGCGGACTCAAAGAATTAAGTCACTTGACCTGAGAAATCTTAACTCCAGTTCCTATAAGGTTCCTCTGAAATTAGGTGGAATAAGGTCAAATAAAGTCCATCCTCAATATCTACTCATAACTTGGTTCATAAGCCACTAGCTTTCCACCTTGCGTATGCAAGATATGCAGATGAGATGCAGATGACATGCTATGTAGATGAATGTAAATGCAAGACTCTTTTTCTTTTCTTTTCAGATGCAGAGATGCTATGCAAGAGTAAATAAGAAACCTATATTTTTTTTATTTTCATTTTTTTCCGGTATACCTCCTATTTTACAACAATTTATAAGAGTTGTATAAGTATTATATAAAATATACAAGTGTTATACAATATACAAGTATACATGTATTTTATAAACTTTTTTTTCAATTTTTACCCACCTGTAATTATTGCAAAAATATATACAAAAGTACGCGAAAATACGTGAAAGTACGGGCTATGGGTAAAGTATATATGTAATAAATACACGCCCCCTATACTTAGCGTGTGCTATGTCCTCAGAGCATGAAAAGAGAGGAAAAAGACATAGCTCGTGCTAAGAGTAGGAGAGCTAAAGAGAAGGGAAAATGTATAGAAATCGACCGCCCCTCTATACTTAGGATCTGGCAGCCTAAGTGTAGAAGAAAGTCAAAAAGTGGGGCGGACGAGGTCAATAAGAGAAGTGGATGAATATACAATGCGGGAATCGGTCCCCCCTATACTTAGGCTCAGGCCAGCCTAAGTATAGGACAGAAGTGAGTATGAGGACCAATGTGATCTGGAGAATGTACAGAGAACCGACTCAGGTGACTCATCCCCCCTATACTTAGGATCTGGTCATCCTAAGTGTAGTCCAAGATAGTGATTTGATGAGGTGGGGATGGGTTACTAGAGTCGTGGGGGAGAAAGGACAGAATGTACAGGAATGATGGTATATACAAGTGAGTCGGTCTGAATCATTTAAGATGCAGCTGATGTCTAGAGCTCACTGCTGCAAGGTCTCATACGCGGCTCGAGGTGTATCTGTTGAATCTATCTCGCTCATGAATACAATCTCCTCAACATGGACTAACTGTTCATTGGATTCAATGAAGTGCTTCAACAGTTGTCCATTCACTAGGAATGCCGGTGCGTCATCTGCGAGATCTGAGATCTCGACATATCCACTATCATGCACTGTACGGACGACAAATGGGCCTGTCCACTTGGACTTCAACTTGCCTTGGAAGATCTTCAGCCTAGCATTAAACAACCATACCTTCTATCCAGGAACAAAGGTCTTTCATCTGATATATCTATCATGCCAACGCTTCACCTTGTTCTTGTACACCAAACTGTTGTCATATGCGCGGTTTCTGACTTCCACAAGCTCATTCAGATCCAATTCTCTCTGCTTCTGCCCAAGGTGTGTGTTCCAATTGACCTTCTTAATTGCCCATTCTGATTTATGCACTAACTCTGCGGGCAAATGGCACGGCTTTCCGAATACCATTCGGAATGGGGAGGTTCCTAACGGTGTTTTGTAAGCTGTCCTATATGCCCAGAGGACTTGATCCAAGATCTGAGATCAGTCCTTCCTGTCCGGGCGGATAAGCTTTTGCAATATGGTCTTCACCTCCCGATTCGACACCTCAGCCATACCATTAGTTTGTGGGTGGTAAGGTCTAGCGACACAATGTTCGATGCTGTAGTCTTTCAGGAGTTTCTTCACCTCCTGATTCACAAAGTGGCTACCCCCGTCCGGTATCATCATTTTGGGGATCCCGAACCTAGAGATGATGTGCTCTCTGATGAATTTACAAACAGTCCTGCTGTCTGCGTCTCGGGTCGGGATAGCCTCCACCCATCTGGATAGATAATCTACTGCAAGAAGGATGTACTCGAATCCATGGCTAACAGGGAATGAGCCCATGAAATCGATGCCCCAGGCGTCAAAGACATCACAAATGATGACAGGCTGCATCGGCATCTCATCCTTGGAACCAACGGTTCCTCCCATTGTCTAGCATACTGGACACGACTTCGCAAAGGTGATGACATCGCGAAACAGAGTCGGCCAGTAAAAGCCACACTGAAGTACCTTCCATGCGGTCCTCTTACCGGAGTGGTGTCCTCCTGCCTCTAAGCTATGGCATAAAGAAAGGACACTCTGGTATTCCTCCTGAGGAATACACCGTCTCCAGACACAATTCGATCCTTCAAAGAAAAGGATTGGATCCTCCCAATGGTAGTGTCTAGTGTCCGACTTCAGTCAATCGATGTGGCTCTTGGGCCAATCTTCGGGAACCTTCTTGGAGACAAGATAGTTCACGATATTGGCATACCATGGGAGTGAGTCGACAACAAAAATCTACTCGTTAGGGAAGGAGTCTCGAATAGGTGAATCCTCAGAAGTATTAAGATCTTTGAGATGAGAGAGATGATCGGCTACTACGTTCTTCTTTCCAGGTTTATCACGGATGTCCAAATCAAACTCCTGGATAAGTTAAATCCACCGAAGAAGACGTGCCTTCGCGTCCTTCTTCTCCATCAAGTATCGCAGTGCCGTATGGTCAGTGAACACAATTACCTTGGATCCAATTAAATGAGATCTGAACTTGACCAAGGCAAACACTACCGCAAACATTTCCTTTTCCGTAACTGTATAGTTACGCTGAGCAGTGTCAAGCACTTTGCTTGCGTAGTGGATTGCAAATGGGACGCCATCTCTTCTCTGCCCTAACATAGCCCCAACAGCAAAATCTGAGGCATCCTTCATGATCTCAAAAGGTAGATACCAATCTAGGGCTTGTAGGATAGGTGCGTTCATAATCATTCCTTGTAATAGCTTAAAGGCCTCAAGACATTTGTGATCAACAACAAACTCCATGTCTTTGCCTAAAAGCTCAGTTAGCGGTCGGGCAATCTTAGAAAAATCCTTAATGAATCTCCGATAAAATCCGACATGCCCAAGGAACGACCGCAACTGTTTGACGTTGGTTGGTGGCTAGAGTCATCTGATCACATCCACCTTGGCAGGATCAACCTCCATTCCTCTCTTGGAGATGACGTGCCCCAACACAATGCCCTCCGTCACCATGAAGTGACTTTTCTCCCAGGAGAGCACCAGATTGACCTCACAACATCGTTTGAGGACTCGGTCCAGATTCCTAAGACAGGAATCGAAGGAATCGCTGTGGATCGAGAAGTCGTGATGAAGACTTCCAGGAATTCCCCGACCATTTCGGCGAATACAACAATCATGCACCTTTGGAAAGTACCTGGAGCATTGCATAGCCCAAAGGGCATGCGCCTGAAAGCATAGGTACCAAAGGGGCATGTGAATGTGGTCTTTTTCTTGGTCCTCTGGAGCTATGGCTACTTGATTGTAGCCCGAGAACCCATCCAAGAAATAGAAGAACTCTTTCCCCGCTAGTCTCTCTAGGATCTGATCAATGAACGACAGGGGGAAATGATCCTTCTTCGTCGCGGCATTCAGGCGTCTGTAATCCACACAGACGTGCCACGACGTGGGCACTCGCGTCACGATCTCCTCTCCGTCCTCATTGGTGGTCGTTTGAATTCCCGACTTTTTCGGGACCACATGGATCAGGGCCACCCATTTAGAGTCGGAGATGGGATAAATAAAACTCGCGTTGCACCATTTCTCTATCTCCTTCTTCACAACTTCTCGTAAATTTGGATTCAAACGACGTTGGAATTCACGAGAGGGTTTGGCTTCATTCTCCAAGTAGATATGGTGCGAACACAGAGCGGGATTTATCCCGTGGAGATCGGAAATGCTCTAGCCTATCGCCTTGCGGTTTTTCTCCAGGATCTCTAGCAAGCGAGATTCCTTCTCCTCAGTCAATCGTGAACTGATGATGACCGGAAATTTCTTTTCCTGACCCACAAGGAAGGCGTATTTCAGTGTTGTGGTTCAAGGCTTGAGCTCAGGTATAGTGTGATCATCTAGGAAGTCTGGCTCAATCTGATCTAGTTCGGTGTTGGAAGTGGCTGGATCTTTCTCTATTTTTGCTGCCACCAAGTTGTTTGGCTCTAGAGTCAGATCGTCAAAGGTTTCCATGCAATCGGCAAAAGCCTCGTCCGACTCGTCATCCTCATCTTCCGATTGTCCTAAAGATGTAAGGACTGACATGCCCAACTGGACCTCTAAGTCATCGAAGATGTAGGGCGATGCAAGTTCTAAGCTGTACTCGTTTCTGAGGACCTCGCAAACTGACTCATGCACTGGATCATCTCCGGAAGGGATGGACTCATCGGTGCTGGCTGGGTTCTGTCTCCATGGCCCAACTATGTCTACATGCTCGCAGTCTGCTTCGGTTGAAGAGTACTTGGTGCTGGATTCGGAATCCGGTCTCTTCCATCTGGTCTGCTTCATCTCGAGTTCCTCATCTCCGCCTGGAGTTTGGAACTGGATCTTCCCGATCTTATAATCAAACAAGACCCCTGCTGTTCTGAGGAAGGGCATGCCTAAGATGATCTGGGAGTCTCTCCAATTATGAGGGGTTTCCATATCTAGGACAGTGAAGTCCACCATGTATTCCTGCCCCTCGACTTTGATCACAACATTCCTCAATTCTCCTTAGGACCTCTTGGTTGATTTATCAGCAAATTGCAAGAGGGCTCTAGATTTCCTAAGAGGTCCGAGATTAAGCCGCTCATAGAGGGCTGCAGGCATTAAGTTGATTGAGGAACCATTGTCCAGGAGAGTGCGTGCAAACACGATGTCATCAACATGACTCACTACATAGTGTGCACCCATGTCTCTTCGTTTCCTGGGAAACGAGTTCTCTATTGCACAAGTCGTGGCTACTGATATAACGTGTTTCTCAACACGGATTTTGGTCTTCCTGCTAACCCTAGTAGGTGTGCATCTCACCTTAAGGTATTTTTGAAATACCGGGGTCATTTCCACGTACTTGTCAAAAGGAATTGTGACCTTGATGTATTTGTTGCAGAACTCTGCCATCTCAGGGTCATCTTTTTTGATTTTTTGGTTTTCTTCTTTCCACCCTTGAGAGCTCGGGGGAAAGGAATTATTGACTCCAACTCATGTTCTGAAACTGAAAGGTTTTCATTAAGATCTGGAACTGAGTTCTGTACATGACTCGGACTCTTAAACATACTCGGACTCTGACTCTGACGGAAAGAAAAATGCTGAGGCGAAACCGGTGATGCATCTTCCGCGACTTCTTGGGTCCTCCTCAGATGGAGGTGCGGGCTCTTCATCGGTTCCTTCGGACTCTATGCTGATGCAGGATTGCTGCTTCGAGGACTCAGACATCCTCTTCTTCTGCCGGTGGTGATGATGGTGCTGCTCCTCTTCTTCCTCCAAGTTCTCCTCAGGTAGAGACTTGGCGGCTCCTTCCTTCGGTGCCTGTGCCCGATCAGGTATGGTCACGGTCCTTCCGCTCCTGAGGGACATATGATTCACATTATCATACGAAAGGATCTCATGTTCAGATAAATAATTATCTGAATAATATACCTGATCACGAGATCGGTTCTGGCCATGGATTATGTTGTTCGGGTTGGCCTGAACCTATGCGGGAATTGGGGTCTTTGGCGCCATCTGTTGGTCCTGGGTACGAGAAACACGATTCAGATCGGTTCTCATATCCAGATAGTCGTTCTGCATTTGTTGGACCCTATCAGATAGGGTCTGGATCGCCAAGGTGAGGGACTCCAATTCGCATGTTTTTTTATAAAATTACCTACAAATAATTACCTAAGAGCATGCATTTCATAAAATTAAATAATTAGCATGTTTTTGTGCAAAAATAAAAGAATAAAGAAACAAAAGAAAAAGAGGGAAATATTTAGAATAAATATTGAGCAACCTAATCCCAAGGGAGGGCTCAGCATGGGCCTGACCGCATAAAAGCCAAAGTAGAGAGAGATAGGGAGCTCATGTGTGTAAATATACCTGTAAATATAATAAAAATATTTTCCTCTAAAAATAAAATAAAATGGGCTTGTATATATTTGTATATTTGTAATTACAAAATCAACATAAAAATAGAAAAATTAAAAAGAAAATAAAAATAATCTTCCTTGTACATATTCACCATGTACATAAAACCACACATATATTTATTCTACCTTGTAAATAAATAAATCAAAATTCCATAAAGCTTGTATATATTCTATATTTCAGGTTGTAAATAAATAAAATAAAAACCATAAAAACAAAAATTAAATAAAAAGAACAAAATTAAAAATCAAAAGAGACATTGTAAATATACCATGTACATACCTGTATATAGCTATTTATTTTACCCTTGTAAATAAATAATAAAAATAAAATAAAAACACCAAGATATTCCTAATTTTATGCTATAAATAAATAAAATATAAAATGGGAATAAAAATGTATAAAAATAATTAAATCAAAAATCAAAAATTAAAAATCAATATTGTATATATACCTATATATAGCACTATATTGTAAATACCTTATTTTTATTTCAAAAAAATAATTAAAAATCACTAAAAAATAGTTTATAAATAAATAAACATTTTTTATGTTTTAAGTTTTTCTTAATTCAGCCATTTAGTATTTTATTTTTTATTTCCAAATAATTCTGACATGGCCCTTTCTGATTGGTCCACGGGGGGCGTTGACCCCCCGGTCAACTCCCCCCCTTGGACCATAGAGATTCGGATCCGAGCCCCCAACCCGATTTCTCGATATTACCTACACTCGATCCGACACCCAAATCCGTAAATCCCGGGCTCCACTTCTTCCCCTTGCATCCGAGATGCACGCCCGATCATTAGCGTAGGGATCCGTGCTCCGAGCTGCACGCCCGACTCCCATCTAGCAGGACCCCTTTCCGTATAAAGCATCACATTCGGACGCAATTTGATGCATCTTTGGATCATTTCATTCGACCCTAGGACCTCCACAGCCACCGTCGGAGTGACAGCTTGCGAGTGGCCGTGTCGCAGCGAGGAAGGAGTGGACGGACCACTGATCCGGCAGCTTCACGCCGCCGCGCGCCGCCCATACGTGGTGCTCGAGCCTCGGGCACCGACGGCCCTTGAGCCTAGGACCTGGAGCTTCCCCAGCTCTTCCCCAGTTGACCTCGACCAGTAGGTAGTTACCGTTCTTCCTTAGTTTCTTTGATTTCGATTTTCGCCTAAATCGCTCCATCGCCGACGACCTCTGATTCCGAACACCCTCGCCTACATCTCGATCATCAGAATCGCCCACCACCTTCGCCTTTCCCCCGCGCATCTTCTGCACCCATCCATTCACCCCAGTTCGCACAGGAACCGGGTATCGAGCTTCATCGCCGTTGCTCCGTCTGAGCTCGTTTGCCCCGCCGCACCGTTCACCTCCACCACCGCTAACCGGGTCGAGGCACTTTGCCCTCGACCCAGGAGCCTATTGTCGTGCTTTGCAGGTCCAAGCGAGTCCATCTGAGGGCTCGACCTTCTGAAGCAGCAGCTCCTCCTCCGCCGGTGTCGCCTGAGCTCTCCGGAGCTCCGTTGCACCATCGGAGGGTCTCGTCAGACGTAGGAGGCCCAGGCGCATCTTCTTCGATTATTAGCAGCCCGCGAGGAGGGTCACCGTGCGTGCACCGGGCCGGCGAAGTTCGCCGGCCGCTTGTTCTTCGTGCATCCTCCAGAGCCGTTCGAACTCCCTCCAGCTCTAGATCAGATCTCAGACGTCCATACGAGGAGCTGCGCCAGCCGTTCGATCATCAGAGGGTTCCCTTTGTTGTGCGTCGCGCCTTCTCGACCGTCAGATCCAGCACGTGGCGCGCATCCAGCCCTCGACATTTAATAAAGGGGTAATTTACCTTAGGCCCCTTTAGTTTTTGCATTTACTATTTAGTCCTGTAAATATGTTTTGTAGTTCTTTTATTTTTGTAAATATTGCATAGAGGACCCTACTGTTCTGGATAATTGCACTTTTACCCCTGTCTGTAGTGGCCACATGCTTCGCCACGTGTTTTAGTGGTATATTTGCAGTTTTCATCATGTGTTTTTCGGGTGTTATTGATTGCATGTTTTAAAATAGGAATGACAAATATGCCCTTCCAAGCCTGAGTCACGTGTATCGTGCATGGGCCGCTGGGATATTTGCACTTTGGGCCCCTGGGTTTCCTTGCGTGTTATCAAAAGGCCCCAGAACATTTTTTCCTTTCAAATAGGTCCCTGTGCACTGTGCCTTTGTTTTCGATTTTAATAAAATAGCAAACCTACTCCGAATTTGATGAAAATTGGATACATGGCTCCTGCCATGGTGTAAAATTTTCTCTAAATTTTGGAGACATTTTTTATTCTTTTTACTATTTTTAAAAATTCAAAAACAAGCATTTTTCTTACTGTCTAGTTAGAAAATACACAAAAAATATTAAAACAACTTTAAAAATAACAAAAAAATTAGATATTGTTTGTTTTGTGTTGTTTGATTTTCTGACCAAGTTTGGTTATTTTTAGATTTATAAGCAAAGGGCTAAGGGAGACTATTGAGAAGGGGGTGTAGGCCGGTCAGCCATCAGTCTCAGATCCATTCCCGCCTTCTACACGGTCGAAGCAAGCCGAAAACAATGACGAAGCTTCTGGCTCCTATTAATTTTGACCCCTCCAACATATTTCAATTATGATCTTTGCTTGCTTTTCCGGTTTTGGAATGGAGGATTGTGGAGGCTGGAACAAAAATGAGAAAATATTTGAGCTTTCGCTCACTGGCTCAATTGCCTTCATCACTCAAACGAAGCACTATGGAACCCACGCGCTATATCATGCACTCAAACACTTTCTCCTTGTAGTCCACAACCAGTCAGCCCAGATAGGGATGCCACTAAGTCAGGCTGATTCAAGTAGGTGATTCGACCACTTTACCAGTCTCCTTCACTTTTAGGTCTTTTATATAGAAATAGGGGGCCTTGGGAGAAATGTCAGGTCTTTTTTTGTCCTCCTTTTTCTTGACAGACCGGATTGGTCACCCCTAACCCCTGTGACGTGTATGGCGGATCCCACCCTTTTCTTGGAACCGGGGATCAACCATCTTCTTAGCTGGGGTTGACTGATTGAACTTCTTCCGACGGTGTGTAACCGTAGACTCAGTCCGAATCCTCCGACGAACTCTAGACTCCTCACTCCCTTCCCTCATCTACATCGTGCCGTGCGAGATATTCAAGTGATCTTTCGCAGCAGTTTCTCCGCAGCTGGTAACCTATAAAATTACAAAACCCCTAAAAACCCATAAAAATTCTAATAATTAAAAGAAAAATAAAAAATAAAACCAGTGCCTAAATTTTCCTTGATTTTCACACTTTATAGGAAAATTACCTTCAGACCATGATAAGGACTTTATCCATTTTATTTTGGCCCTCCAAGTCTGACTGGACAGTGCCTTCATTTTTCAGCCTTATTTTATTTTTATAAAATTGCCTAAAATCAGAAAAATACCAAAAATTAACCAAAAACACAGAAAAATATAAAAAACATAAGAACATTTTTGTTTGGATTTTTGTGTGATTTTTGAGTAGCCAAATAATTGTGTAAAGTTTCTTGTCTTTTTGTTTTCTTATTTTCTTAATTAGTTTAAAAAACCTAAAAAAATTTAAAAAATATTAAAAATCCACCAAAAAGCATTTTCTTTTGTTTTATTTTCATTTTAGACTACTTCGTAGGCTGCAAGGCCATTACGTGCTCCCTGAGTCCGACCCTGGTCGCTATACCAGGCTAATCCAAAAGCCAGGACCACTATTTATTTTGATTGATTTTTATTATTTTGTTTTGGTGGTCTGCTCTTATTTTTCTTGATTGACTGAATTGTCTCCGAGATCCGGGTCGCAATGACTCTTGATCTATTTGATTCACCCGAGTCTTGGTGATTTTTCGGCCATCAGAATGGCGTCGTTGCTGGGGAGCACGACTTAGTAGTCTATTTTGATTTTCTTTTTATTTGATTTTCTTTTCGCGGCTTTCCGCTGCTCTTTTTAAGTCCGCGGCTTTTCGTGTCTTTTTGTTCTTCTTTTATTTTTGTCTTATTTTATTTTATTTTTATTTTTATTTTTGCTTGCTTTTGCTTGTTTATTTTTCCTGCCATTTTGTTTGCACATATACCCTGTTTATCTTCCTGCTTTTAGTTTCTTTATTTTATTTGGTAATTGACACTCTGTTATTTTCTTGCGAGGGCCCGAGGATCGAGACGGCGACTCTCGAGAAGCCGTCGCAACCGCGGTGATTGGAGGCGTCTCCCTTCTGCACGGAGCCGCATGAGAGCGTGAGAGAGTAGCTGAGTGGGAGAGGTTTAGACTTAGAATTTCTTTCTTCTAGTTGATTTATTGTAATAATACAGGGACAACTCAGACTTGGACTTAGACTTTCTCGGGTCTGTTTCGCCGAGCACCGGTGTGCTCGGGGGACCCATTAGCTAGTTGGTTTTCTTCGCAGTTTTTTTACGCGGCTTTGTGTTTTCCATTGCCTTTTCCGGTTTCTCGCGGTTTTTATCGAGCCCCTAGCCTTAGGAATTTCTGTTGATTGTGACGTACTTAGTAGGATCCAAACACCTAATATATCTGCTTGTGCCTATAGTTCGATAATTGGACCTACAAATAAAAGATTAATAAAAATAGCTGACTTGCTTCCTCGAGCCTACGTACCGCAGCCTGCCCTGCCAAGCGCTGCTCCTGAACCCGATTTGTCGGGACGAGGAGGGGTAGACCGAGACCGAACTCTTTGGATCGGAGGCTAGTGACCAGCTAGACGGTTCTTTCGTGTAGAAATTGCCTGCTTAGGGACTCGGTTTTCCGCTTGCACCATTTAGGTAGTTTTATTTCTGTCTTTCAATTCTGCGCGGATCATTTTGCATGTAGACTGCTGGAGTCAGGTACGCATTTCTTACTCTGCATGCATCATTGATTTCATCGCGCATCAGCTTTTTCGTCTTCTCCCCCTGTTTTTGACTTAATAACCAGGAGAACCGAAAAATTCGTTAGGCGTTTTTGTTTTTATTGAAAAATACCTAAAAAGAAAAAAAATAAAATTTGGGACTGCTAACACTATCGACCCTAAAAGACACCTCACTTAAAAAAATCTGTCTTGGGGAGAGCAACCCCCTCATTGTCTGGTTTGATTGTGCGAGAGAGTGACCCCGAACACTAGGTAGAGCCCTCCGATACTCTTCTCAACTGTTTACCAACTATTTCTGTGCGGGACAGTCGGTTGGGAAAGTATAGGGTAACCCAACAGGTCACGTAATCGCTCTGATATCCTGTCTGTTCACCAAAATAAAAATTGACAAGATAAATTGGCCGAGCCTTTACAGTCTTCAGCTCGCGTTGCGTTGGTGAATTGGGGGTTATCTTGTGATCATAGTTGTTTCCAGATCTCATCCACCTTACTCGCCACATCAAGATGATGGGCAGACGATCTCTTAGGCAGCCTCTGGCTGCACCGCTTTCGGGCACGTCTACCTGTTCATCTAGGTTGGTTCGCGAGAGCCGAGACCCGCTCTCCGAACCCGAGTATGATCCCACCCTGTTCTCCCTCGACCCCCTTTCTTTCTGTTCCGAGAGACCCGTGCCATAGGAGAGACTATCAGATTTATCGGCACCTGAGTATGGATCGTTTGATTTTGCAGAGACTATGACCGTCAGTAGCGATGATCACAGTAGCGGTCCGCAGCCTGAGCATTTTGTTCTGGACCAGGGTGCGATCAACTCCACCCTGATCGCCTCCCTCGAGACAGTGCAACAACAGTTGAGGGATCAGGGAGCATTCATGTTAGACATGAGGTGCGAGATGGAGCAGATGAGAGCAGAGCGAGAGCAGCGTGGAGACGGGCCGAGGATACCTGATGCAGCAGCAGCCGCAACAGCCGCAGCAGCCGCCGCAGCCACGGCAGGAGCAGAGCAGCCGAGACCGATGCGGGAGTTACACAACCCCGGATCGACACTGATGCACCATTGGGTTGTTTTGCCAGCCATCGTGGGGGACTTCAAGTTCCCCCTGAACACCTTGCAGCTCCTCCCCCGTTTCCATGGGCTCGCCACAGAGGAGCCCCATCTCCACCTCCAGGAGTTTCTGATGATCTGCAGCACCGTCCACGACCGTCAGGTGGACCAGGATACCATCAGGATGATTGCCTTCCCCTTCTCCTTAGCAGACAGAGCAGCCACCTGGCTGAAGCACTTGTGGAAGTTTGTCTACACTAGGGAGCAGCTCCGCACCGAGTACTTGCATAAGTACTATCCACTCGGGCAGACGAACGCAACTAGAGCCCTGATCAGCAACTTCTCCATGCTCCCCAACGAGCAGTTTCACGAGGCATGGGAGAGGTTTTGAGAGCTGACCGATAGATGCCCGCACCACGACATTTCCAAGCCGAACCTTGTTTAGAGCTTTTTCAACGGGCTGACACCAGATCTTCAGGGCTTGGTGAACGCTTCTTGTGGTGGGTCTTACTTCTCCAAGGATCACGATCAGGTCTGGGCCATCTACGAGGAGATGGCCTAGAACTATATGGTGATGTCACAAACCCGATTGTATACTCAAGGCAGACCCCAGCAGCCACAGACCGTGCAGTACCAGAGGATAGCACGGGTCGACGCCAGTCCATCCAGTTCATCTGCGGCAGCAGCACAGGCAGAGAGTACAGCCGTAGATATGGGGATCATCAGCGAGAAGCTGGACCGGATGGAGCTCATAGAGAAGAAGCAGTGCCAGGGCATTATTCAGATGGAGCAGATGGTACAGACTCTGAGTGACATGAAGACACAACTCATGTTTCTCCAGGAGGCACAGACGGCTCCCCGGCCCCGTCTTCAGTCATGAGGCGATCCCGGCAGCAGCAACAGCTCGTCCCAGCGCTCCATCTCACACCAGCAGCCTAGACAGGTCCATCTTGTACAGGCGGAGCCGTACCAGCAGCCGCAACT
Organism: Ottelia alismoides; assembly: GCA_037367405.1. Classification (NCBI taxonomy): domain Eukaryota; kingdom Viridiplantae; phylum Streptophyta; class Magnoliopsida; order Alismatales; family Hydrocharitaceae; genus Ottelia; species Ottelia alismoides. The sequence goes on along the minus strand of JAZKJV010001824.1, from coordinate 100,385 downwards.
CACCTACCAGGCACCACCATCCACTGACACTCAGATGGTGGTATACCAGCCTGATCATCCTCTAGCAGTGCTCCCGCCACCCCAGTACGATACAGAGCCGTTGATGGATGTCAACGGGATTTGGTATGACCGCCCTCAACCCGGTATCCGACGAGACCATCCCGGATTCCGTTGGGGGACCGGAGGTGCCCAGCCCCAGCAACAGCCGTCAGGACAGGGTGGCCAGTACAGCCATCAGAGGGATCACCAGCAGCAGCAACCCCCAGTGTACCCACAGCAGCAGCAACAGCAGTCACAGTATGGTCCTCGTCCCTATCAGCAGGGACAGCCTTGGAGGCGTGATCAGCCTCACCAGCCGTAGCATCAGCCACATTCTTACCCCTCTCAGCCACAGCCGCAGTTCCAGCAGCCTCACTACCAGAGAGGCTACCCGTCGGGCTCTCATGAGAGCCCCGCCTTAGATGATATAGCCCGCCTTCTCACCGATCAGCAGGCTACTTTTTGACGGGAGATGGATGAGTTCCGCCAGGAGATGCGGGACATCGTGAGAGGGAAGGCTGCCATCCCTGCCTAGATTGAGCTGAATCCCAACAACCTAAAGAGAAAATCTGAGCAGGTAGCTTGTACTGAGTATGCCACTCCGAGTGATACTTTTGGTGATACATCTGCATATCTTTTTGATACTGATTTTGTCACACTTAGGAGCGGTAGGATGCCAGCAGGTGGCGCCTCGTCTGAGCGACACCATGAGGATACACCCAGAGCGCCCGACGAGGAGGAGGAGAGCGGTACTGAGGCTGCTAGAGATGATGACAGTGGTACTGAGGCCACCACGGATGCTGATCCCACCGGCGGTGCTGAGGCCGCCGTTTCACCAGTTGGAGGAGGTGGTACTGAGGCCACCCATGTTGCCGAGCCAGAGCGCGGTACTGAGGCCGCCCGTCTACCAACCGATGGTGGTGCTGATGCCACCAAGTCTTCTAAGATTCCTGTTGTTTTTCCTGTTACTGATGTATCTCGGAACACTGTTGTGAATAAAGGAAAGGGTTTATTTTCTTATGGTCCCACTGTGGTGCCTGATGTATGTGTGGATCCAGCCGTCGAGCCGTCTAGACCCTTTCCTAGTCCTTCATCTGAGAAGGACCCTGTGATCCCCTTCCCTAGAGCCCTTCAGATGGGAAAGGGGAAGAAAAATGAAAATCCCAAAAGGAGAGAACAGGAAGAGATCAGCCAACAGATGATAGATCGATTTCACATACAACTGACTCTTCAGGAGGCTTTGCAGCACATCCCTTTCTTCAGTGTTCCCTTAGAGACAGGACTACAGTTAGGAGGAAGAGGAGGAACCACCACACAGAGATCCATGTGCTGACGAGAGCCACTTGTTTCGCGATCCAGAACCGTCTGCTGGCCAAGAGGCCAGATTCAGGAGCCCCTTATGTCAGATGCCACATCGGAGAGCAGAGGTTCGACCGTACTCTATTAGACAGCGGATCGTCGATCAACCTACTTCCGGCAGCCCTTCTCGATCGCTTCGAGTTGGGCACTCTTAGACAGAGAAGGACAGTCCTTCAGTTTGCTGATCGATCTATCAAGAGGCCGAAGGGGTTGTTGCAAGACGTTGTCGTCACAATTCAGGGTCTGCAATTCCCCGTGGACTTTGTAGTGTTGGACATGGAGATCCCTGAGTCCGTGACCGATACCCCCATCATTCTCAGTCGTCCGTTCTTGGCCACAGCCAAGGCGGTGACTGACCATGATAGCGGGAAGGTATACTTTCGCGTCGAGGGTGAAAGTGTACAAATAGAGACGGTCGAGGACAGCCGAGCCAGAGACAGAGCATGCTCAGAGACGACTTCAGACACAGAGCAGATGACAGATGCCGGGCTAGACATCCACCAGGACTGCGACTTTGTGATCACAGACGATGAGGCAGTTTGGGCAGACCCAGCGGCACAGGCCATCCTCTCATTTTCAGATTCCGCTGATGCAGAGACGACAGTAGAGGAGAGCTTGGAGAGTGCATTCCTGATCCAGGATACTTTAGAGGCAGCAGAGCCGGTTCTCGATCGTGAGACAGATTCTTGTGATGATGGTGGTGCTGATGCCACATTGGATGATTCAGATCCCTCGGAGTCAGAGTCTGACTGGGAAGATTGTGATGATTATATGCCAGACCTGACTTTCACTAAGCCTGCAGATAGGGAGGAGGTAGATGCCGAGCAGAGCAGAGACAGTCCAGCAGGGCAACCTTCTCCAGTCTCTGAGAGTGACAGAGAGTTTCAGTTCTCCCATGCAGATTTGGCAGCGTTCACGCAGACTTTTCAGAGGCCAGATCCACCAGCACCCAGTTGTCCAGAGCTGAAGCCGCTTCCTACTTCGTTGAAGTATAGGTTCCTTGTAGGTGAGCATGAGATGTACCATGTCATTATCTCCGTCGACTTGACTGGAGAGCAGGAATCCCGTATGATGGGGGTTCTTGAAAAGAACCGCAAGGCGATAGGATGGAGCGTAACAGATCTCCAGGGGATAAGTCCGGCCCTGTGCTCCCACCATATCTATCTCGAGTATGAGGCGAAGCCGTCGCGTGAGTTCCAGCGGCGGCTGAACCTGAATCTGAGAGAGGTTATCATGAAGGAGATTTCGAAATGGTGGAGCGCCGATTTTATCTACCCCATCTCCGACTCCAAGTGGGTCAGCCCTTTGCATGTGGTGCCCAAGAAGACGGGCATCACTACAGTGATCAGTGAGTCTGGAGAGGAGATTGCTACACAAGTACCCACTTCTTGGCGGGTCTGCGTTGACTACAGGAGACTCAACCAGGCCACCAAGAAGGATCATTTCCCCCTGCCCTTTATAGATCAGATCATTGAGAGATTGGCAGGGAAGAGCCACGACTGTTTTCTGGATGGGTACTCGGGCTACAACCAGGTGGCCATCGCTTCCGAGGACCAGGACAAGACTACCTTTACCTGTCCCTTCGGCACATACGCCTTCCGACGCATGCCATTTGGGCTATGCAATGCCCCTGCGACCTTTCAGATATGCATGCTGTCGATCTTTTCGGACATGGTAGGGGAGTGCTTGGAGGTCTTCATGGATGATTTCTCGGTTTACGACGACGGATTCGACTCCTGTCTTGACTGCCTAGACTGAGTCCTTCAACGATGTATAGAGATTCACTTGGTGCTATCTTGGGAGTAGAGTCATTTCATGGTGACTCAAGGGACGGTGCTTGGCCATATCATTTCCAACAGGGGCATGGAGGTTGATTCGGCCAAGGTAGATGTCATTAGAAAACTCGCACCACCGTCCAATTTGCAGCAGTTACGGTCATTCTTGGGGCACGTCGGTTTCTACCGACGATTCATTCATGATTTCAGCAGGATTGCCCGACCGTTGACTGACCTGCTGACGAAAGACACCGAGTTCCTTGTCGATGAAAAGTGTCTTTCATCGTTCGAGACTCTCAAGCAGAGTGTTGTTGAGAATCCTGTTCTTCAACCGCCTGATTGGTCTCTCCCATTCGAGATCATGACGGATACCTCTGATTTTGCCGTAGGGGTTGTGCTGGGACAGAGGAGGGATGGAGTCCCATTTGCTATCCACTACGCTAGCCGCACATTGGATTCCGCGCAGCGGAACTACACAATCACATAGAAGGAGATGCTAGCCATAGTGTTTGCCCTAGATAAGTTCAGATCGTACATTATTGGATCTAGAGTGACCCTCAAAGAAGGATGCCAAGGCCAGACTGACTAGATGGATCCTTCTACTCCAGGAGTTCGACATTGAGATCAAGGATAAGCCTGGAGTCAAGAATGTGGTGGCGGATCATCTCTCCCGATTAGAGCATCTTGAGGATTCTGAGCAGATTGACCCTATTTGTGAGACCTTCCCAGATGTGGCGGTCCTTGCTATCGCCTCCCTCCCGTGGTATGCCGATATTGTGAACTTTCTTGTTGCTAAGAAAGTCCCACAAGGTTGGCCCAAGCAGAGGCTTGAGACCTTCCTCGCGAAGGCCAAGTCCTACCACTGGGAGGATCCAATCCTTTATCACGAAGGAGGGGATAGCGTCTGGCGTAGGTGCATTCCTCAGGAGGAGCACCATAGTGTCCTCACTTACTGCCACAAGCTTGAGGTAGGAGGACATCACTCTGGGAGGAGACTGGCACAGAAAGTGCTCCAATCCGGCTTGTGGTGGCCTACCCTCTTCAAGGACTCTGATGAGTTCGTGAAGAGGTGTACTGACTGTTAGAGGATGGGCACTTGTGGACAGCGTGATATGATGCCGATGCAGCCCATTCACTTCTGTGAGCTTTTTGACGCATGGGGCATCGATTTCATGGGTCCATTCCCTAAGAGTCAGGGATTTGAGTACATTCTGTTGGCCGTTGATTATGTGAGTCGTTGGGTTGAGGCTATCCCCGCCTGAACCGCTGATGACAGGACAGTTTGCAGATTTTTGAGGAAGCACATCATCACGCGGTTCGGGGTACCTCGAGTATTGATTTGTGATGGGGGGTCTCATTTCATCAACGACCAGGTGAAGGCCCTTGCTAGCGAGTTCGGCATAGACCATCGAGTTGCCACTCCATACCATCCACAGACGAATGATCTAGCCAAGGTGTTGAATAGGGAGATCAAGACACTTTGCAGAAAGTCGTCCGCCCTGACCGAAAGGATTGGTCACAGCTTTTGGACTCGGTCTTGTGGGCATATAGGACGTCTTTCAAGACACCATTGGGCACATCTCCCTTTCGCCTCGTATATGGCAAGCCGTGCCATTTACTTGTTGAGCTGAGACACATGTCACTTTGGGCAGTCACGGATATTCTTATGGATCCAGATAGTGTAGGAGACCAGAGGAGGGCAGAGTTAGCAGCCTTGGAGGAGCTTAGAGATACCGCCTTCTCAAACAGCCTACAGTACAAGGAGAGAGTGAAGGAGTGGCATGATTCTCATATTAGCCACAAGCATTTTGAGCCTGGACAGAGAGTATGGCTATTTGATGATAGGCTTCGTCTATTTCAAGGGAAGCTACATAGCAAATGGAAGGGACCTTACTTGGTGAGAAAGGTACACGACAACGGTAGCATTGACATATCCGAGTTGTCTTCTGAGAGTACCTTCCGAGTGAACGGCCAGCGACTCAAGCCATTTCTAGATCATGAGCCGCGGGTCGTTGATGTTGCCCCTATTCATTTTGCGTGAGATGTGGTCTCTTGACTCACATCTATTGCATCTCACGCCTGATTATCAATGTTTTCCCGACCTGTATAGATCCAGATGTCCATATCATTACATTCTTTAGTCCCACATCCCTTTCTTCATCTTTTGATTATGCTATACTTAAGGTGTACCTTACCCTAAGTATAGGGGGGATGTAAGACCTTTGGGTATTTCTTTTGATTTATCTTACCCCTATTTTTGCTGCCTATACTTAGGGATATTTTACCCTAAGTATGGGGGGGGGTAGATCCTGTACATTCTCCACTCGGTTTTCCCCTTGTGTACAGCCTGTTATACTTAGGATTACTTGATCCTAAGTATAGGGGGAAAACCGAGATCTTCTTGATTTTATATTCATTCATTCGTTTTTATATATAGCCTTCCTTTTCACTTCCCTATACATAGCACGAGTTATGTCTTCTTCATCGCTCTTGACTCTGAGGACATCGTTCGAGCTAAGTATAGGGGGTGTGTATATATTTCATATATACTTTAGCCATAACTCGTACTTTGTGTGAGTGTGTTAATAAATAAAAATGGCTAAAAACCCTGAAATTCACAAAAATTAAAAATTTTTCCTGTAAATAAACATTCTTTTATTGCACATACATCACTAGTGTACAAATTATTTTTGTAAAAATGTTTTCAAAAACTATTTGTGTAAAGTTTGTGTAAATATTTTCATATCAAAATTATGTATATAGTACAAATTTTTTCCAAAATGTTTTGAAAATCAAAAGTTTGCAAAAATCTTGTGTAAATATTTGTAGATATTTTGTAAAACTTGCATTCATGCATTCATCCATTCATGATTTCAAAACATTTTTCAAAAATTTTTGCATGTTTGTAAAAATTGTGTAAATAGCATCTTTGTATATATGTATATAGTTTTTCTTGGATTATAGTTGACATTTAAACTAGCCTGGAATTAAATTGGGAAATGGAGCTTGATTAAGATCTTAATCCTCCTAATTTATAAGAGGAACCTTATAGGGCTTAGGGTTAAGGCTTTTCAGGTCCATGGTGACTTAATTCTTTGAGTCCACTAGGCTATGATCACATGTCATCTCAATGAGCCTAAGTAGAGCACTTAACAACACACACATGACTCATATGGACAATGGCTTTACTTGGACACCGCACTTTGCACCGAGCTCTCTACGGATGAGGTGGTGAGGAGGCAGTCTTCCTTGACTTGGGGTAGCATATGAGGGTAGTACTTCTAGGCGGAACCTCTCTTCTTCTTTTAGTGAAGGAAGTGCGTCTCAACTTGGTCTGGTTGCCATGAGGTCTAACGACATGAGTTGTGGGTTGCAATAATGCTTCAAAAGAGGGATAGTCTACTTGCTCAAGAGGAAAAACTCCTTGTATATATACTGCACATGTATATGTTGTACAGATGCACTTAAAAAAATGCAAAAAGAAAATAACTCCAAAAAAGTGGTGGGTCTGATAGAAAATGATAATCCCACCGGAGTATGTATATAGTGCAATAAGCAGAGCTTGAGATTCATGTCCCACCTTATGTAGCTTGCAGCAGGGAGACTTGGCTACACTAGTTGAGCTCCCAAGGATACATGGCTACACTGGCCATGGTCCATTCTCTTCTTCCCCCTCTTCTTGAGCCGGTTGAACTTGAACATATAAGGGAATACCCCGCTCCTCGAGGAAAGAGTGGCCAGAGTGGGGTCATAAATTTACCTTGTTGGGGAGGATTGTCAAGTTGCCATTTCTGAGGTGGAGAGCTTATACTTCACATTCACAGTACAAGGAAAGACTCATGGTCTTCAAGGTTTGTGTTTTGTGACTTGTTCTGATCTGGATTGTTGAGGAGTCCTGGTTATAGAATAGTGGAACTTAGAGGCTGTTGAGTTTTAAACTTAAGTCCAAATAAGGTTCCGACACATTAATAATCCAAAGATCTGATCGAGCTCCATATCTCAATTTAATGAAGGCTAGTTTAATATTCAACCTTGATCCATGTACATTCTCCTCTTTTTCTTTTTCTTTCTCTTTTTCACTTCTTTTTCAAATAAGTGTTTGCTAAGGGACTAGCAAAGTTAAGTATAGGGGGGTGATGAATACTCATTCATTAGCTACAAAAATCTTTGCAAATGCATGTAGATACTTGTAAATACAAATAATTACCCAAGAGCATGCATTGTATAAAATTAAATAATTAGCATGTATTTGTGCAAAAATAAAAGAATAAAGAAACAAAAGAAAAAGAGAGAATTATTTAGAATAAATATTGAGCAACCTAATCCCAAGGGAGGGCTCAGCATGGGCCTGACCGCATAAAAGCCAAAGTAGAGAGAGATAGGGAGCTCATGTGTGTAAATATACCTGTAAATATAATAAAAATATTTTCCTCTAAAAATAAAATAAAATGGGCTTATATATATTTGTATATTTGTAATTACAAAATCAACAAAAAAATAGAAAAATTAAAAAGAAAATAAAAATAATCTTCCTTGTATATATTCACCATGTACATAAAACCACACATATATTTATTCTACCTTGTAAATAAATAAATCAAAATTCCATAAAGCTTGTATATATTCTATATTTCATGTTATAAATAAATAAAATAAAAACCATAAAAAAATTAAATAAAAAGAACAAAATTAAAAATCAAAAGAGACATTGTAAATATACCATGTACATACCTGTATATAGCTATTTATTTTACCCTTATAAATAAATAATAAAAATAAAATAAAAATACCAAGATATTCCTAATTTTATGCTATAAATAAATAAAATATAAAATGTGAATAAAAATGTATAAAAATAATTAAATCAAAAATCAAAAATTAAAAATCAATATTGTATATATACCTATATATAGAACTATATTGTAAATACCTTATTTTTATTTCGAAAAAATAATCAAAAATCACTAAAAAATAGTTTATAAATAAATAAACATTTTTTATGTTTTAAGCTTTTCTTAATTCGGCCATTTAGTATTTTATTTTTAATTTCCAAATAATTCTGACATGGCCCTTTCTGATTGGTCCACGGGGGACGTTGACCCCCCGGTCAACTCCCCCCTTGGACCACAGAGTTTCGGATCCGAGCCCCCAACCCGATTTCTCGATATTACCTACACTCGATCCGACACCCAAATCCGTAAATCCTGGGCTCCACTTCTTCCCCTTGCATCCGAGATGCACACCCGATCATTAGCCTAGGGATCCGTGCTCCGAGCTGCACGCCCGACTCCCATCTAGCCGGACCCCTTGTTGTATAAAGCATCACCTCCGGCCGCAATTTGACGCATCTTTGGATCATTTCATTCCACCCTAGGACCTCCACAGCCACTGCCGGAGTGACAGCTTGCGAGTGGCCGTGTCGCAGTGAGGAAGGAGTGGACGAACCACTGATCCGGAATCTTCATGCCGCCGCGCGCCGCCCAGACGTGGTGCTCGAGCCTCGGGCACCGACGACCCTTGAGGCTAGGACCTGAAGCTTCCCCAGCTCTTCCCCAGTCGACCTCGACCAGTAGGTAGTTCCCATTCTTCCTTAGTTTCTTTGATTTCGATTTTCTCCCAAATCGCTCCGTCGTCGACGACCTCTGATTCCGACCACCCTCGCCTACATCTCGATCATCAAAATCACCCACCACCTTCGCCTTTCCCCCGCACATCTTCTGCACCATCCATTCACCCCAGTTCGCACAGGAACTGGGTATCGAGCTTCATCGCCGTCGCTCCGCCGGAGCTCATTCGCCCCGCCGCACCGTTCACCTCCACCACCGCTAATCGGGTCGAGGCACTTTGCCCTCGACCCAGGAGCCTGTTGTCGTGCTTTGCAGGTCCAAGCGAGTCCATCTGAGGGCTCGACCTTCTGGAGCAGCAGCTCCTCCTCCACAGGTGTCGCCTGAGCTCTCCGGAGCTCCGTTGCACCATCGGAGGGTCTCGTCAGATGTGGGAGGCCCAGACGCATCTTCTTCGATCATTAGCAGCCCGCGAGGAGGGTCACCGTGCGTGCACCGGGCCGGCGAAGTTCGCCGGCCGCTTGTTCTTCATGCATCCTCCAGAGACGTTCGATCTCCCTCTAGTTCCAAATCAGATCTCAGACGTCCATACGAGGAGCCGCGCCAGCCGTTCGATCATCAGAGGGTTCCCTTTGTTGTGCGTCGTGCCTTCTCGACCATCAGATCCAGCAAGTGGCGCGCATCCAGCCCTCGACATTTAATAAAGGGGTAATTTCCGTTAGGCCCCTTTAGTTTTTGCATTTACTATTTAGTCCTGTAAATATGTTTTGTAGTTCTTTTATTTTTGTAAATATTGCATAGAGGACCCTACTGTTCTGGATAATTGCACTTTTACCCATGTCTGTAGTGGCCACATGCTTCGCCACGTGTTTTAGTGGTATATTTGCAGTTTTCATCCTGTGTTTTTCGGGTGTTATTGATTGCATGTTTTAAAATAGGAATGACAAATATGCCCTTCCAAGCCTGAGTCACGTGTATCGTGCGTGGGCCGCTGGGATATTTGCACTTTGGGCCCCTGGGATTCCTTGCGTGTTATGAAAAGGCCCCAGAACATTTTTTCCTTTCAGATAGGTCCCTATGCACCATGCCTTTATTTTTTATTTTAATAAAATAGCAAACCTACTCCGAATTTGATGAAAATTGGACATGGCTCCTGCCATGGTGTAAAATTTTCTCTAAATTTTGGAGACATTTTTTTATTCTTTTTACTATTTTTAAAAATTCAAAAACAAGCATTTTTCTTACTGTCTAGATAGAAAATTCACAAAAAATATTAAAACAACTTTAAAAATTACAAAAAAAATTAGATATTATTTATTTTGTGTTGTTTGATTTTCTGACCAAGTTTGGTCACTTTTAGATTTATAAAACCTATAAAAAATACAAAACACCTAAAGACCCATAAAAATTCTAATAATTAAAAGAAAATAAAAAATTAATAAAACTAGTGCCTAAATTTTCCTTGATTTTCACACTTTACAGGAAAATTACCTTCAAACCTTGATAGGGCCTTTATCCATTTTATTTTGGCCCTCCAAGTCTGACTGGACAGTGCCTTTGTTTTTCAGCCTTGTTTTATTTTTATAAAATTCCCTAAAAATCAGAAAAATACCAAAAATTAACCAAAAACATAGAAAAATATAAAAAATATAAAAACATTTTTGTTTGGATTTTTGGGTGATTTTTGAGTAGCTAAATAATTGTGTAAAGTTGCTTGTCTTTTTGTTTTCTTATTTTCTTAATTAGTTTAAACAATCTAAAATAAATTTTAAAAATATTAAAAATCCACCAAAAAGCATTTTCTTTTGTTTTATTTTCATTTTAGACTACTTAGTAGGCCGCGAGGCCATTACGTGCTCCCTGAGTCCGACCCTGGTCGCTATACCAGGCTAATCCAATAACCAGGACCACTATTTATTTTGATTGATTTTTATTATTTTGTTTTGGTGGCTTGCTCTTATTTTTCTTGATTGACTGAATCGTCTCCGAGATCTGGGTCGCAACGACCCTTGATCTATTTGATTCACCCGAGTCTTGATGATTTTTCGGCCATCAGCTGGTACCCTTGTTCGGACATGGACTGAACAAAGCGCGGCGCGGGGATGGAGCTGGTTCCCTGGTAAGCTGGGGTAGGTCAGTGAGGCTGACCATTCCCCATCCCCGACTGTCTGCTGACGGGGTCACAGCTGTACCACAACGAACACCTGCGGAGGCTCCTCGTATCTGGTCTCTACTTGTGGGGTTGCATGCTGGTCCTGCTGGGTGTATGTCTGATCCTCCACCCAGCCACTCTGAGGCCCCGGTGCCTGTTCCTGTACAAGATGGACTCGATGTACAGGTGCAGGTGGTGCAGAAGGGGCAGGTAGCTTCATCTTAGCTACCTTCTCAGTAAGTTCCTCTACTTGCTTCGGTAGACGTGAGAGAGACTCAAGGTCAGTGACCCTCTTGTGGATCTGCTCGACCATGGTTAACTTATCAGCAATCATCCCCATGCTGGGGATGAGGTCCTCGGTCAGATCCGCTACAGTCCTTCGGGTTGTCTCATTGGATAGGATTGAGGGAGACAACTGATAGGCCCTGGTGGCCTGTGACTTGTCGGTTTCCGCCATCTGCTCTAGGATCTTCCATACAGCGTGCTCGTTCTTGTTCAGATAGCTTCCTCCACAGGCGGTACTGACTACCCCTGCATCTCCAGGGTTAACCACAGAACAAGGTCTGGACCAAGATCGCCTTAGAAATGCCGTGGCAGGGACATTTCTACACTAAGTCATTGAACCTATCCCAGGCATCATGGAAGGGTTCACTGGGTCCTTGGGAGAAATCGACGATCTTCGTTCTCATTTGGTTAGTCCTACTGAGAGGGTAGAACTTCTTCAGAAATAGGTCCTTGAATTGCATCCAGGTTGTACATATCACCCTAGGTTTTTCAGCCAATGTGCTGCCTTATCTCTTAAGGCATATGGGGTGGCCTTCAGTCTAATGTAATCTTGGCCAATATTAGGATGGCTAGGATTGTTGCAAACCAGCTCGAAGTCTCGGAGAAAGGTATACGATTCTTCATGGGCATTTCCGTTGAACTTCGGTAGCAGGCTAAGGAAGTGGGGCTTGAGCTCAAATGCTTCGACGGGACCACTGGTGCCAACCAATTTTGTATCTCTCTCCCCTGGGTTGTTGGCATCAACCAGCGGTCGATCGATTCCTCCTGCTGCAATGATTTATCCCATTCTAGCCGTGAGATTTGCATTTTGTTGTTTGGCTTCGGCAAGGTGATTAAGAATTTGTCGTAATTGCTCCTCATCCGGTGGTGGCTTCTTAGGCGGCATCTTGCCCTCTATTCCTGGGTATGAAATAAGGTCGGTGTCAGAGGACAAATAAAGGAAGGGATTCTTGCTGAGGTGATGGTCTTCCCTCGGTAAGCTCAGAGGAGAGGAAAGGGTAGGTTTGAGAGTAACCACCCTGAGTGTGAGGGAATCAGAACTCAAGAGGGTCATGAGTCCTGGGTGGTCCAAGGTGTGCTTGGGCCGATGAAGAGGAGTTTCGTGGGAGGCTCAAAGAGAGATTGGTGAATAAAGAGTCGATATCCCCCAGTCACTCATCTTGATTTTGGCGAGAAGAATATATGATTGTACTCCTACCTGAAGCAAACAAATCAATCCAAGACCCTGGGTTCACACTCAACACAGTGAAGGACCCGAAATCGAGTCCAATTAATTTTGTAAATTTTAAGTGTGATTTTTCAAGCAAGATAGCAAGGATTACGCGGCCTAAAGGGAAGTCGGCTCCGAGCCGAATGCGTCTTCCCTGTTTAACCTGTCGCCTAAGATACCACCGGTCCTTCATTTCTTCGCTCATATCCCAAGTCGATGGATTCAAAGACCACACCCCTATCTACCTGCAAGCAGGCGGAGGCTGACAAGGCTGGAACTTCACCCCAGGGGGTTACTGGCAACTTGTCGTAAAGTACCGCAATTTCGCCCCTATCTACCTGTGACAGGCGGAGGCTACTTGGTACTAGCCAGTGAACCTTAAAAGTTCGACTTGTGATATTGCTAGGATTAGTCAGAACGTGATATGGAAGGCGGGGATTTGGGCTCTGCCTTAAGGTGTTCACACACACTCAAGTACCCTCACTCAACCTGAAAACAAGGTCGGGGATTAATCTCCCGCAAACAAATTTTCCATTTTTATTGATTTTTTTGGTTAATAATGTTTAGCAGTCCCGATTTTAAGTTAAATTCTCACTGATTTAGTCCAACCACACAGCACGCCTATCGTCCAGTCCCAATTTCCGTTTAGATTAAGTGTGAAAAACAGAGGGGGAGATCGAGAAAAGCCGATGCACGAAAAACAATGATGTGTATGCTGAGTTCAGGAGTCTTACAGTGATCCCTTCGCTTTTTATGCAGGATGCAAATAGAATTGAAAACTTTTTATACTAAATGCAAATGCAAGCGAAAAAATCCGCTCCTAGACAAGCAGTTCTATTAGCGAGTGAAGAACAAGTTGATTTGGCTAGATCTGTGGTCTAAGTGCATCTTTTAAGTGAATTGTGTGGTCCTAGAAATTACGAGCACAAGCAAATCCTAGAGTGGCTTGAGGAGCCGCTAGTGCAAGCCTAAATTACCATTCAACCACACAGCACACGGGGACACAGTTTCACTATATTTACACGCGCGAGAACCCAAATGGGAACCGCTGGAAATAATGCGAAAAAAATAAAGAAACATGAAAATACAGATTCTCTCAATTCACTCAATAAATTACAATGCCAAATCTTCGAAGCGTCTTCGACTCCTCGTGTTCCTCGCACAGAAACAAATTGAGCTCAGAGAGTGACACAGAAAAAATGCAAAGAAAAAAGAGAAAAATATTCACAAGAAAACCGGGGGTCATGCTACCTGGGGATAGAAAATCAAACACTCAGATTTTACTGCAAATTAACCTAAGCCGTACCTCCCCGACAACAGCGCCATTTTGATAACGCCTCCGGCTACCCTTGTTAATTCAGGCAAATTAATGTCTAAATTATTTCTGATTTTTGTTGCAGTAGGATAATGAGAGGGAATCACCACTTTTAATTTAATCAAGTTAATTTCGAGTGGCAATTTTTTTTACTTGGTGAAGTCCAAGGTCAAACTCAAGGAGGCATCTGTCTCCTTAGGTTGATTTTTAGCAAAGTTCCAGTGTTCGATTTTCGAGGAATAATTTTTTTGGTCTTTTTTCTATTTTCTATGCAGGACACATGCAAAAATCAGGCCAATTTAGAACTTAAATCAGATTAGTATTCAAATGAAGTCCAAAAATAATGAAAATTGGCCAGATGATGAAATATGATATAATTAGCTACCCTAATTTTTTTTGAATTTTCTGACACTAATTGAATTAATTATGAATTAACAATGAATGCAGGGTGATTTTGACTAATTTAATTTATAAAACATCAAATCACAATATTTTTGGGAACTAAAATTATCCTAGATAGATCTAATGATGAGGAATCCAGGAAAATTGTCAGACCTTAATTTTAATGTGAAATGAACCTATTAAAAATAAACTAAGGAAATCACCAAATAATTTATTTAGGCTTGAAATGTGTGCAAATGAAATGAAATTTTTAAGCAAGGTGCATCTCATTGTCCTAGATCTACTGTGATTTTTTGGGAATTTTTGGAGTTACAGAGAATTTATTATTAATTAAAAGGTGAAATTAGGCAAAATATGACAAAAAATAGACCAATTAATTAATTAAAAATTCCACTAATTTCCTAAAATTATGCCAATTGTCACATAAGATAAAGGACAAGTTACACTACAACATGCAATTTTTGGAATTCAAATGTGATGCAATATGGACACCTAAATATGCATGCAAAGACAAGGGTATAACTGTAATACAGGAATTAAAAATTACTTAAAAATAAATATGCTGACTGGGACCTTTATGCAATTACCTAGAATGCAGGGGGTGGAATGCAAATTCTCCACTGACGCAGTGCTTCTCATGTGGGGGCGCTTCACAGGGACTGAAAATGCAATTTCTTGAAAGGGATATTTACACCCAATAACCCTGAGTAATTCCGTAATTACCCCGGAAACCCTCTATGACAACGAATTACGCTCAGGACCCTGAATAATGGTTAACCTTTACATGGTATAACCCTGTGTCAAGTTACGTCTTGACTGTCCGTTAACTTTAACGAAAAAAGTGATATATTGACCATTTTACCCCTCTGAAACATATCAAATTTAAAACATGATGCCATTCTTTATATAAATCAAAACCATTCTTTATATAAATCAAAATCATGCTTCCCTCCCCCACGATCGGCCCGTGCCTCCGCCCCTAGCTTGCGAGGTCCAGCACCCCCCTCCGCGCGCGAGCTCCATCCGTGCCTTCGCCCCCAGCTGACGAGCTCCCCCTGTCGCCTCCCCCCTCCCCCCGCGCCGCCAGGTCCAGCGCCTCTGCAGCGCCACAGTCCCCTCCCCCGCGCTGCCAGCCCCACCCCCCTGCTGAGCCCCAGCCCCACCCCCCCGCCCGAGCCCGCAAGCCGCCCGAACCCGCAAGTCCCCAGCCCCCTCCTGCCGCAACACCCTCCCCACCTCCGCCCCCAACCCCCGTGTCTCCGCCCACAACCCCCTGCGCATCTCCCTCCGCAGCCGCAAACCTTCCCCCCTTGTCCCGGAGCTCGCAGACCCACCGCCCAGGCCCCCCTCCTCCCCCTAGACCCCGACCCCCTTGCCCCAGACCCACCGCCCTCTCCCTCCTTGTCCCGGAGCTCGCAGACCCACCGCCCAAAGAAGGCCCCCCTCCCCCGACACCCCCACCCCCCGCAGACCCACCGCCCAGAGAAGCCCCCCTCCTCCTAGACCCACTCGCAGACCCACCTCCCCGCTACCTACGTGCTACCCGGCCGCGCTTCCGCCCGTCGACCTCCCACCGAAGCCGCTCCGCCCAGCGCCAGCGCGAGAGTGCGACCGTACCGCCCTTCCGCGACTGCGCGCAGCCGGCCTCCTCCAGCAACACGCGTCCGCGCCCACCCCCTCATCGCCGCGGCATGCCCAGGCCGCGCTCTTCCGCCTTCTCCTCCATGCAGCCCCACGCGGGCACCGCCTCTGACCAGCCCCCGCAACCAGACGCCGTCGTTCCTCCAACGCGGTGTCCCCCCTGCTCCTCCGCCCTCGAAGCGGGCGGCGACGCCGACTTCACCGACCATCGCCCCCCGTGAGTGCTGCGTAGGCGCGCTCCAGACCCGCCTTCTCCTCCTTCGAGCTCCGTCACGCGTCACCTGCGCACCTCCGTTGCTGCGTAAGCTTTTGTTATCGCGGACCACCTCCCTTGCCTTCCACCGCCAGCAAGCTTTCCCAGGCGTCTACAGTCTGAAACCCATCCCCTCCTCCAGTAACTTTCATTCCACGGGTCATTCTTCTTTTTTTTTTCTTTTTGATTTAATTTCAGCCATTGGATCGATGGCCAGGTTAGATTAACTCAACCGTATGGTTGGGTTAATGGTTGAAATTAACGGAAGGTTATGGATGTGAGACGGAGTAATTACTCGGGTTTTGGATGTAATTCATGTTTATCGAGGGTTCCTGGGGTAATTACCATATTACTCAGGGTTATGGGTGTAAATATCCCTTTCTGAAACTTCCAAGGGCCTCCGTGCAATTTGCCCAGGCCGCACGTGCTCCTCACGTGGCGTGCACTAGGCTCGGATGACTTCGATGTCTCAGGACGAGGCTCGGGTGCCCTGGAGGTTCAGCTGGAGGCTCGGAGAAGCTTCGGGTGGTCCGAGCCTAGAGGTCGGGGAAGAGGCTCAGACCAGGCAACGTGGTGCGATGGGACCATCGGATCAAGGACGATCCAACAACTGTTGGTTGATGACGCGTGGCGAATTAGTGACCGTTGGATCTGGATTAATCCAACGGTGCCTGGGGCTCGATGAAGAGGGCGACGTGGCTGGCTTTGGATCGTAGGATCACTGATCGATCCAACGGTGATGGGCTTCCTCCAGAGATGACTACGTGACGCGATTGTGACCGTGGGATCAAAGAGAGATCCAACGGCTCTCTGCTACTCCGGCGCTTGGAAACGTGCTGGCTTCGGACCGTTCGATCAAGATGATCGAACGATGGTTGTACGTCTTCTCCAACGGTCCTCCGCCACCTGCAGAGGAGAAGGCGGGGCTCCGACGAAGGGGGTTTGCTCCGCCCTGTTGTCCTGGCATCTATGAAGCTCGCCGGAGGCAGTGACGTAGCTGGGTAGATGCGGGGCGAGGTGGCGAAGTGTCCGATGGTCCCAGGAGTAAAGGAGGCGCGCCGGAGCTCGAAGTGAGCTCCAGCGAAGTTCCGGCCGATCAAGAAGAAATCACCTGCAGGGGTTAGATCTATAGCCGAAGCACGCGAAAGGTCTATGGGAGTTGTGGAGGGTGAACGAGAAGCGAGATGAGAGGCCTGCGAGGGAATGGGGGTTGTCTGGTGATGGTGCTCCGCCGAGGTGGCAGAGCTGAGTCGATGAAAGTCGAGATGAGGTGTTTGAAGGAACAGAAGGGTGCGCGAAGATCGAAGCTCTGTCGTGGAGCTCGGAGGGATGATGGTGTAGCGAGAAGATCACGGTGGAAGGCAAATAAATTAAGAGAAATCAAAGGAAAAATTAAGAAGAAGATCAAAGGAGGATGGAGGGGGTTACCTGGGGAATGGAGCTCAGATTTGAGCTCCAGGTCTTCGCTCAAAGGTCGGTAGGGTCCCGAGCTCACGCAGCTTCGCGGAGGAGGGGTGCACGGCACGGAGTTGGCCGCGGATCTCGCCGGAGAAGACACCTGTCTTCGCTCAAGGAATCACTCAATTTCGGTCACCAATTGAGGGCTCTGAGCTCTAGGTTTCTCTCTTGGGGTGGCGAATGGGCATGAATGTGGCCGGAGGGCGAGGATTTATAGGATGAAGGTGATGGGTTGGCTGGTGACGAGGCGAGGTTCGTGGTCGTCGTGGAGCGTCTCTGGTGGAAATCGTGGAAGTGAGGGTGCTGGCAAGGATGAGGGGAGAGTGGTGAAGGTCGTGGTGGTGTTGGCGGTCGGCGAGGGTGGCAGGAGTGGAGGCGAAAATAGAAAGGAGCGACGTCTCGTGCAAGGCTGAGATCGTGGGAGAGTGGGTGACTGGAGGTAGGAGACAAAGTCCTGGCCGTTCGATCTTGTGATCCAACGGCCCAGATCGAAGCGCTAAGGACGGGTAGGATTAGATCCGAAGTGAAGCGATCGAGGGCGTTGATTGCGCCACGTGGTGAGATGAAGGTGAGGTACCAGCGGACGGTCCGGATCAGAGATTGGCTTTGATCGGGCAGTTGAGATGATTGTGGAGCTAGTAGCTTAGATGGAAGGGTTGAGTGCATGATCGAAGGGCTCAAAATGCGCTACACGTCAGGCGCTTAGGCAGGCGGAGGCGGGCGACTGAGATGGAAGATGGTTGATGATCAAACGGCTGGGGATAAAGGCGCACGTGGAGATGGTGCAGCCGTTGGATCGGGATGAAGATCCAACGACTGTGGGCGCGGGCGGCTAGGGCAAGGGGAGCGGGCCACGTGGCGCAACCAGAGGGCGCCACGTGGCCAGCTGTGATTGGCTGAGAAGAGAAATGAGTTTAGAAAGAGAAGGAGGCCGAATTTGGAAAAACTCAAAACATGAAAGTTGTAGATCTTGGTGAGATCTACAAGTTTCATGTTAGCCAAAGACAAAGATGAGGTCAAATATGATACAAAAATACAGGGATACAAATATACACCTATATAGTATACATAGAGGCCCAAAAACCCAACTTCTTCCTACGAGCTCCAAATTGGATGAAATTAGTCTTATTTTAAAGGTCTTTTAATGTGTATTCTGAAAGTGAGTAGACCTATTTTGGAGGTTGTATGAAGGAGTTATGGGCTTTCTAAGATCCAGAGGTTCTAGGGCTTTATTGGGAGCTTTTACAAAGGAGACCTCTGACTTCCTACCTTATATTATTACTAAAGGTGTATATGTTATAAGGGAGGTATTATTTTAATAGATGGACATTTTACAAGTGATCCTGGCTTCTTATTTAATGCAAATGTGAGTGCTAAAATGCCTGTTTTATGAATGCATTTATGAATGCTAATTGTGCAAGATAAAGGGAAATATGCATCTATTTACTCGGGAACAAGACTCTATTTTCAACTTTTAGAGTGATGAATCACAGATTCATCAGTAGGTAACCTTACATGATTCATGCTCATTTTAGCCAATTTTTTTATTTTTTTGGAAAATACCATCATGGATTTTCATAACTATATCCCTCATATATGTGATTCTAATTTTGTTATAAAATTTTGTTATAAATAGAGATTCCTAAACCCTCCATCTAGAATAGGCCGATTATAGCAATTCTAAGAGCGTTAAAATTACATGTTCTAGATGGATGACATATGAGTCTCTGTTTTCAACGAAATTGGAATAACATATTAGGGGCATGTAGTGATGAAAATCCATGGTGGTACTTTACAAAAAAATAAAAAAAGTGGCGAAAAATGGGCATGAAGTAGGTCAGATTACCTACTTCATGAAGTAGGCTCCCTTCCCCCCACCTCTCTCTCTCTCTATATATATATATAGAGAGAGAGAGAGCCTACTTCATGAAGTAGGTAACCTTACCTACTTCATGCCCACTTTTTACAGAATTTTTATTTTTTGAAAATTCTATCATGGATTTTCGTATAGTTATCTTTTTAAATATGCCATTCAAATTTCATCAGAAACATAGACTCTTATGCCCTCCATCTAGAATATGTCTATTACAACAAATCTAAGACCGTTAAAATTACCTGTTTTAGATAGATGTCATATGAGTCTCTGTTTTCAACGAAATTTGAAGGACATATTAGAGGGATATAGTGATGAAAATTCATGATGGTATTTTTCAAAAAAAATAAATAAATTTGCAAAAAGTAAGCATGAAGTAGGTAATGTTACCTACTTCATGAAATAGGCTCCCTTTCGTCATATATATATAGGGAAAAGGAGAATGCTCCCTGGTTGTAGCTAACTTACATGCTCCCACCCATTTTCCCCTATATTTTTTTATTTTCTGAAATGAAATATATTAGAATGTAGATCACAATATGTCACCATATTGTCATTAAAAATTCAACTTAATTCGAGACTTCTATCCCCTCCATCAAGACTGTCAAATTTTAACGGTCTTAGAAATTGCTAAAAATGACCCCCTCCAGATGGAGGGCATAGGAGTCTCTGTTTCTAATGAAATTGGAATGACATGTTAGAGAGATATAGTGATGAACATACATATTTTATTTTCCAAAAAATAAAAAATGTGGGAAAATAGAGGTGGGAGTAGCCCGTTGGCTACTCCCAGGGAGTAGCCTCATTTAACTCATATATATATATATATATATATATATATATGATTTTTATCCAATGAGCCCTGTGCCCATTAGCGTTTTGTGAGCACCAATTCTAGGCCATACATGTGTATTACCAATTGAGTGGTTACTTATTTCGAAAGATGTCATTTTTGGAAGGAGATTAATATACAAGACAATTTAACAAAAATGCTATTCCAAATATATCGCGTCCTTAAAAAAAGGAAGGAACGTTTTGGAAAGAAAATGTTCAAATCGATGATTTATTGCAGAAAATTGAGATCCAATTTACTCAGGTTAGTAATATAGAAAGGTAAGTAAATGGTTGTTACGAGATCGGTAATACATAAACAACGGTCAGTAATTTACATTCATTTTATTATATTGTACAGAATTCAATAATATGTACACACTGATCAAATAAGTGCTTATTGTGAAGTTAGTAAAGCCATAACAAATGGTCAGTAATTTTCATATATATTATTCTTTTAAACAGAATTCAGTAATTTAGAGATGCTACTCAAATAATATATATACATTCTTTAAGTAAATTGTTGTTCTGTGTTCAATAATGTATATATGTATGTCATATATCACAGATTCAGTAATATGTGTACGATTCTCAAGTAGTGACTATTATGAGAGTAGTAATAACAAAGTAATGGTCAGTAAAGCACAACCATTGCTCCAAGTAAGAAAGTAACATATAATCCGTAACATATTCTCCTTCTATACGATTAATATGGAAATATTACTTTGAAAAAAAGTTATTAAACACATGCCTATAAGGAAAAGTGAATTAGTGAAATTAATGGAATGCTTCATTGACAAAAAAAGAAAAAATATTATAGAAATGAATCGAATGTGCATTACATAAACCAATGGTATTACTGACCATTTGTTGTATTATTACTGATCTCACAACACATTTACTTGACCACTGTATACATATTACTAATTCTATATAAGGTAATAATTTAGATGTAAATTACTGATCATTATCTTGATATTATCGATCTCACAACAGCCATTTACTTGATCAAAGTATAATTATTACTATCATAGCGTTTGGATCTTAATCATCTGCACGAAATCATTTATTTAAAGCGTTTCTTTCCAAAACCGTCTTCCCTTTTTTAAGGACGTTGTATAATAAGAATAGGGTTTTTATCAGTTGTGCCCCTCTGAGATCTTGCAATTTCAGTTATGCCCCTTCCTTTTTAGGAATATTATTAGTGCCCCCGACTTTTTTGGCGTTCTATCACTTGTGCCCTCAGGTTAGTTGCCGTTCATTCCCAATGCAAACGGACGTTAACTTTGGGACATAATGGGAATTAAATTATAAATAATTCCTGAAAATGTCATTTTATCATCCTTTCTTCCTCCTTCCTCTTCCTCTTCCTCTTCTTCCCCTTCTCTTCCTCCACCCCAACCTCCTGCTCATGTACCGTCTCCTCCCCCGTCCTCTGGTGCGCCCTCCACCCCGAGCTCCTTCTCCCACCATCGCACCGCCCATGTGCCCCCCCCTGCCCGAGTGTCTCCCCCAGCCACAGTCTCCACTCCCCGCCCCCAGTCGGCCCCTGCCCGACCTTCTCCCCCTGGCAACTGCCACCCCTGCGCCTCCCCCTCCCCTGCGCCTCCCCATGCCCCCCGCCGGCCCCTGCGCCTCCCCTGTCCGCACTGCCCCTGCGCCTCCCCCTCCCATGTGCCTCCCCCTACCCTCGCCGGCCCACTGCGCCTCCTCCCCTGGCACGCACTGCCCCCTCGCTCCCCTCCCCATGAACGCATTGCCCCCTCTCCTACCCCTCCCCCGGCCCCGCGCCACCCCCTCGTCTCCCCTCTCCCTTGCCTTGCCGCCCTCACACCTCCTCCTCCCCTGCGCCTCCCCCTGCCCCCGCTGACCCCGCGCCCAGGTCGCCCCCTGCCCCCACCGCCCCGCGCCCTCCCCTTCCCCCTGCCTCACCGCCCCCACGCCTCCTCCACCCCTGCGCCTCCCGCTCCCCTGACTCGCCGCCCCCGCACCTCCTCCTCCTCCGCGCTCCCCCTACCCCCACTGCCCCTCGCGCCCAGATCGCCCCCTGCTAGCCGTCGTCGAGGAACCTGAAGAGAAAGGGTTGAAACCCGAGGGCTTTCGTTATTTTTTAAATTAAGATAAAGTTTTGACTATTAATTCATGAAAATTCACCGAAAAAATCAATAAAATTCACCATTTGATTTGTAATTAGTGATATATCCGTGAAAATGCAAAATTTTTAGAGATTCGATGGATGCATGAAGGTGTAACTAAGAGAGAGAAAATTATTAAAAGAAAGGAAGAAGACAAATGGAGGAGGAAGAAGATGAAGAAGAAGTCTAGACAATTATACCCCTCTTAATGGTTTGAAGAATCGTGGTTAAGTTCGACTCAGTGACGGTTAAAGTAACGGAGGGGCACAAGTGATAGAACGCCAAAAAGATAGGGGCACTACTGATATTCCTAAAAAAGGATGGGCATAACTGAAATTGCAAGATCTCAGAGGGGCACAACTGATAAAAAACCATAGAAAATATAGTAATTGTTAAATATGTGGTAGCCTTATAACTAGAAATATAGTTATTGCTAATACACGTGTATGACCTAGAATGGTGCTCACCAAGACGTTAATGGGCATAGGACCCTCTATGTGTGTGTGTGTGGTTGATCTGTGAGAGGTCAAAAAACAGTGAGAGCATGAGAGAAGTGAATATGGACCATTAGATTATGTTCATCTTTTCTCTTTCTCCAATCAACCAAGAAAGATATGACATAATCTAGTTGTCCAAATCACTAAAAATAGATATCATGATATTCTAAACAGTGACACTAGGGTTGTTTGATTGAGAGCCATACATCCATTCTGTCCACCAAGAAAGAGGGCACATCCAAAGTGGAAGATCAATAAATAGGGATATTAAGAGCGAAGGCCCACAACCAAAGTAGTTGTATTTCCCGAACGAGAACTTGGCCTCTAACAAGTACCATGAACTCAAATTCTTTATTTAAGACCAAGCAAGGTGGAATTAAGAATAAGCATAGATCCATCTCGATCGATCACTTTGTGCTGTTTCCCATCAGTCCCTGTTATTGTTGTCAACGTTGTCTGAGTCATCGATTCCAGACCTTCCTTCTTGGACAGGGAAATTCATGGTAAAATGAGGCTGCACATTCGCGCGAGTTAATTTGGGCTCCCCTATTCGATTTTTCCTATTTTTATTTTTTTATGAAAAATACTTCCGTAGATGTTCATCATTATATTATGTTATTCAAATTTCACGTGAAAAAACGACTCTTAGGGCATCCATCTAGACGGAGGCGATTTCAACGATGTCAACGTTCTACGACCCTTAAAAAATGATTGTCTAGATGGATATCGTAGGATACTCTGTTTCTCACGGAACTTGAATGACATAATAAATAAATATAGTGATGAATTTCTACGGAAATATTTTTTTAAAAAAAATAAAAATAGAAAAAAATAAAGTAGTGGAGCAGCCTTATATTTCCGACAGAGGTTACATCCATATGGATGCAAAGACTTTGTTGCGTAGCGGTTTTCCTACTTCACATGTGGAAGGGTCGTGAATAATATATATTTGTCTACCCACTTATGCATCACCTTTTAAGGTCAGATACAATGCGTTATTAAAATTAACCACGGAATTGAAATGCTTTAAACCCTATTTTCCCCCAATTTATTGTTTCTTTATAGATCAGATAGCAATGGCTGATTTTTGGAGGATAATTACATTTTCTTTTTTTTAGGATCTTCTCTGTATTTGGTTTTCTTTTAGACAAATTTAAGGGAGCTGTTAATAAAATTAAATGACTGATAATATGGCCGAACTACCTGTAAAGTAGTTAGGTTTTTTAGGGATGTAAACAAATTAGGCAAATTTGTTTTTTTCAATTGAAAAAAAATCATATGTACTCATCAATATTTACTGAGTGTTTTCACGTCTCTAACAATTATTAGCAGTTAAGCATACCTATGTTCATCATATCAAATTTTAAGCAGATTTGGAAATGTATTTTTGATTTTTACGTTTAGGGTACCTAAAGATACGAATTTTCCTCTCTCTTTGCGGTTATTACTATCATTTCTTTTTCCTTTTTTATGGTACATAGATACATATATCGTTACATATTGTTCCGACAAATACGGATAAGGATATAGATAAGATTTTGTATTTACTATTTAATCTTGTATACGGATTATAAATTTGTGAATCAGTGTAACCACAATATATCCTTGTAAATTTCGGTCAATGAGTATCCTTCTTCAAATCATACAAATGGTTTCGTTTAGGGCTCGTTGGGTTGCCAGGTTACCTGGGGGTACCTGGGCATATCCCTCTGCAATCTTGGGTTATAATTTTAATCACATAACTAATACTAATATGACATCACACCACATTTTCTCATTTTAACCCTCTCCAACTCTCCTAACCATCGAAACAACTACTATTCAAAGGAGGCTACTCCCGTCCAACACAACCCACAACCCAGTAACCAAACGAGCACTTAGAGAGGCTTTCGTTACTTCATTAAATATTTGATTGATAGATAACTTTTAATTTTGAAAAAGGAGGACAGCTCAATCTCTCCTAATACCTAACGCGAGACCCACCACCTTGTATTTTGGGGCCCTCGACTATTAAATAGGGCAAATAGTCTCTCTTCAAGAAAGGCCTCTTTCTGAAATCTCCTAAATTTTGGTTGGTTGCCTACAGTTGGATCAACTATCGTCGAATTAATACTGATATAATTTCTCGACACATTTAATTACATCAGTTGTAGGACTGTGTCAAAGCAACTTAACACCGCTCATTCTTTCCAATCTGACAAATATTGAGGAAAATATATGCTTCTTCTTTCTATATTCTCTTTGAAAATATGCGCATGCTTAGAAACATGAGTACTATAGATGCAAATGAATAAGGATATATCATGGTATAATCTATCATCGTCTCCATTTTATGCAGATTTTGACATTTGTATCAATATCCATTTTAAAATAGATATGGATATTGATATAGCTTTGATATCTGCAAACTTTATATCATCTGTATATTCGTATTTGTAAAATATCCTAAGTATAAAGAATAATATCAACAGTTGAGGGATAAGTGAGTGAACAAAAGATACACAAAATGACAATGAACGACATTACTCCCCCTATACTTATGGCAAGGTCACCCAAAGTATAAGCATCAACAAGAGTAATAGAACGAAATGACTATGAACAACATGATGTCTGCAAACCACCTACACTTAGGATAAAGTACATTCTAAGTGTAGCGAAAATCCTAAGTAACACATGAGGTATAAAATAGCAAATGAAAATATACAACTCAAGAGAATGCACACGCTCAAGAATGCCAAAGTTTGACCTTCCTGCACGATTGAGGAATAATAGAATTTACAAGGTGGAGGTCGGCATCAGGGTCATCCCGGCCTTGAAGATATCCATATCTGAATAAAAGGATCCATGATCTCTTTCAACAAGAAAAGTACATCATAGATGGACTAGGAGATAAATAGAACTTACCTTTGTAAGATGTACCACTGTCTTCGAACCATAATCATCATCAACACTGTGGATTTCTTATCTGTGTGAATGAAGAGACCTTGGAGTAATGAAATCCAAAGCATATGTGATGAAGACGTCAAACTCTTGTTGCAATTTTATCTATATTTGAATCAGAAAGATCCTTTTCAAAGTTTAAGTGAAAAGAGGGCTCAACATAATCACATTCAGGTGCCATCGGCATATTAAAATCAATAGCATGTATACCATATATCTCATTAATGCATCTCCTAATTATGGTAGATGAATCACAAAGGACTATGCTTTCCAAGTATTCTCTTTGTAGAGGAGTTCTTGGATCTCAATATCATCCATAGTCACAACTCCTATCTGGTCTTAGCTAGAAACTCACGGTCCCTTATCTCTGATGGGACGGCAACATACTTGTATGATAAAAGATTCTCTTTCGGCTCAAGGATCGTCTCTATAATAACACTTCCACTGCTGGAGGGGAAAGGTTGCCTTCTCTATCCCATAATCCATTACGTCCCTAGCTATATGTAGAAAAGGTCAATCAAGAATGACAGGAGTATTATGTAACGATACATAAAGAGTCTACATCTAAGAGAATGAAATCTATAGTGAATTTCATACCTTATATTGTTGAAATAGTCTAGCGATCAGAGCAGAGAGTCATACGCTCCACACAAGGCGGGAGCAAAGTCGTCAAAGTGATCTCTCATTAAGATCCCAGGCAAAGATCAACAATCAACCCACAAATAAAATAAATCAAGCAGTCAAAGCAAGTAATGTGGATGGAAATTTATTATAACCCTACAATATATATGTAAAGTGACAAGTATGGTAGGGGTCGAGCACAAAAAGCACAGGAGGTAGTAGGTATTGTTTAAATGAATAAATAAAGCAAGTGCATAAGTGCGTATGCATGATTTCAATCAATGTGTGGGGGTTTTAATTGAATAAATAAATATATTATTTTTATTTTTTAATTTAATTTCATTAATTGTGTATATATTTTTATTTTATTTTTTTAACTTCTAATTTTCCCTTTTTCTTTTTATATATAGTATAAAGTAGATATACAACAACATGTATGTAATAATGTATAATATAAGGAGTATAATATAAAATATATAATATATATACAAAATCAGAAAATAAAAATAATCCTTTTAATTTTTATGGTTTTAAAATATTTATAAGGTATTAATATTAATTAATAGTAATGGTAAAAATATATATAACTATATATATTACAATATCGAGTAATATAATTATAACTATAACTAAATTTAATATAAATTTACAGAATAAAGTATTTTTGTGTTATTTTTATAAATTCTACCATTTTTGTAATTTTCAGATATTTTTACTATTTTTTAGGTGTTTTTTAAAGTCTAGGATATACAAAATCAGGGATTAGATAAATAAACTGGATTGTTTTGAGCTTTAAAAATAGTGAATAAAGCTAAAATTCTCAAAACTAGTTTAATAATTAAATAATATATATATATAAATATTAAATGAAACTAATGTTGGCGTTTTTGAAGATTTTTTGTATTTTTATGAGGATTTTGGAGCGTTTTAATTTTTAGTGATTTTCTTTTTCTATTTTTAGGGATTTATGTTTTGGAGGTACAAAATACAATAATAAGAAAAATACTATTTTTTCGAAAATTTTCAAATTACATTTTAATTTTTTTAAATTTTTTAAGGTTAACAGGGAATAACCATGCTATTCTTTATTTTTAATAAAAAGAAAAGGTGCATAAAATGTGTAACTAATTATATAACGTGAAAGAGTATGCATGCAGGCACCTTATCATATTTTTCCATAATTTTTGTAGCACAAACGATATTTATAAAAAAATAGACAATCACGCACAAAATAAATCAAGATGGCAATGGTATTTTTGTAAATAAAACAAACTATGAGGGGTTTTTTAAAAAAACACCAAAAGTTTATAACGTGAACTTGATTTTAGAACATTAAATTATAAATAAAAAATACATAATGTTTACATGCAAAATACCCATGCACGTGGGTTGCCATGTGAAGTGACGTGGTGGGGGACTAAACTGCAATATTACAAATGTTCGAGGGTACATATACAATTTGTCCACTACTTTTAAATGTAATAAAATTTGACAAGGCTATTTAATAATTACAAAAATGTGAAGGGGTTATTTGTAAATTACCCTTAAATGCCTTAGGATTAGGCCGTTCTACGACACCCACGTAGATGATCAGATGGTGGAGGGACGCAGTGCTTTGCCTCTGTACAAACAGCGGAGATTAGATCAAAAATGGCTTAGGACGGACAACTCTGGGCTCGTCAAGAAGAAAGGGGAGGAATAACTCCTCGTTCATGCTTTCAATATCTGATTCAAGCCGCATTAAGGGTCCAATCGCAACTCCGATGGGGGCTTTAGCTTCCTGAAGGCCTCTGCATCGACAGGCTCCCTCAGATCGGTTCTAGCTCCCAACGATGGGGACCTGGGGGTCTTCTTTTGTTCCAAGGCTTGGAATTTAAAATGGGGATCGATTTCCCCTCTCCAGGAGTTCCCTGGGGTCGTGACCTGCACAAAACTTCTGTGTGGCTGAGGCGAACACCTCAGGCCAAAAATGGAGGTTTGAAGCCTCGTGGATGGTGGAGTGGGTGCAACTCGGCGAAGTGAAGTATGGGAGCTTCGATTTCCTTGAATCCATGCAGGATTCAAGGGAAATTGGGTGTATCGGGAGGAGAGCGCGGTCAGGAGGGTGATGGGTGTGGATATGAAGTCAGAACAAGGATGATTCATGATGAAATCGACCTGGAGCCCAAGTTCCAAGTCAACGAAGATATTGATTTTAACCTAATCTACCAGATTAAATGAAAAACTAAGTGTGAAAGCAAAATTAAACTAATTAAGTTACCTAGGAATAGGATGAAATGGCCTCGACCTAGCTGTGAGCCAAGGGGAAAGAACCTCAGGGCGAAGCTCCTGTGGTCGTTGGATATGCCTCCTCTATCATTCTCCTCGCAACAAAACACCAGCAAGGCCTTGTTGTCACCAAGGCGAAGCCACTAGGGTTGATATGAGTGGTTGAAATCGATCGAAGAGGGACCAAATTGAGAAAGGTGGCTGGGGGGGTTATTTATAAACATGGAGGAGAGGGCTTCTTCGATCGATGATTCAAGGTAAAGCAAGGACACTCGATAAGATCTTTAGCAAAGGCGAGATTTAGGGGTGTTCAATCTCCATGAAATGTACATCACACCTAGCCAGGGCATCAGGAGCTTGTGCAGAAAATTCGACGAAGATCTAGGTTTCTGACAAATTACAGTTCGAGGAAGAGAGAGGGGCAAGTTGACCAAGGTCAACTAGCAAAGGCTTCTAGTTGGTCCACGTGGACGAACCAGAAAATTCAGAGAAGAAAAGATTGGTAAAATAAATAATAAATAGTAAATGAATTAATTAAATTTTTATTAAAACGTAAAAAAATGTTTGTAGTTTAACGTAGAATTTTATACACATGTTTATTTATTATTATGAGGCTTGTATTACAAGTTAATATTTACAAATAAATTAGAGGTATAAATACCTATATTTTGGTATTTTTTTTCTATTTTATAATATGTATTTTATTATTTTAGACACACAATTTATATATTTATAACTTATTTAAGTATACCCAAATTTTTTTTATTTTTTTGAAGTTATTTACATATGTTATAAATAATATTTACAAAATTATAAAAATACAAAATAATGAAAAATGTGGAGAATAAATAAAATAAATATTTTATTAAGGTATAATATACAACAGGGCTCCAAAACCTAAGTTTTGCATCTTAACTCCAAATTAAATGAAACCACCTTCATTAAATATCTAATTAAAAGTTATATAAAGGCGATTTCATGAATTTTGAGTTCATATGGAGGAGATACAGGTCTAGGATGTTTGGATTTCAGAATTTTATTTTGACTGTAGATGGCACATGGTGTATTATTTTTATGTGAAATAAAATTTTCCTTTTTCTATGTATTTTTATATGTAATTTTCATGTACAAAGTTTCTTGATTTGATGTACAAATAATAAAAAATAAAATAGCTGCCAAAATGTGATTATTAATAATTAAAAATTAGGTGTTTTATGTGATTCATATATAATTCTTCTGCCATATCTCTCCCTACTTTATTCCGTGTTGACCAAGTCATCATAATGACTGGGTATCGGTGTCTAGGGTCCCTCAACACCTATGATGTCTTCTTTCTTTTTCTTTTCTTCCTTTATTCTTTAATTTTGGACTTAAATACAATAAATGCATAATATTTTATATACTTTATACAGTTTTATTTTGATAAATTAACGATATGTGCATGAATTTAGCTAGTGATTTAAGGTCAAAATCAAAGAATGAAGGTCATGAAATGGAGATTCATCAATCGTCACGACAATTTTCTTTAGTATACCCTTTATCTTTTTAATTGATCTATCTGCAAACTGAAGAGTCATATTGTCTTTCTTAAGAGGACCTACCTTGGATGTCTCAAGAAGATAGACAGTATTATGTTCACTAACAGACCATTGTCAAGCAAAGCATGATCAAACTCATGATGTGAAATCTTGCATCTAATAGGTGGTGCTCCTGTATCTTTCTTCATTTTAGTTTTAACACTTGCTTCTCAGTAATAGCGATTTATCATCCTCTTTCCCCTAGGTGTGGTGTGATCCTTAAGGCACTTTAAAAGTAGAGGAATTTTGACCAATGCTTCTGAAATAATGAGCTTATTATCAAGTATGTCCATCATTTCTTTTGTAAAATTCATCATTTAGTTCTTTTGGGATTTTCTTTTTCTCTCCCTTCCCAGAGAATAGTTCTTTGGAAAGGGCAACTCTACATCCTCTTCAATTGTATGTACAACAAGATGATCATAAACTAGAATAATCTTTTTTGCAAAATTAAGATTAGCTCTATGCAAATCTGGATATGAAGTAGTAGAAATAGAAGAAGAAACTTAAGTCTTATATTTATTCTTCTTTTTTATTTTTTCTCTTTATTCTATATTTTTTTGATCTTATACATTTACTACATGAATAATGAAAATGGATATGTGACTATGCATTGTTGCCAACTATTTGCTCCTCACTCATAAATGACTCAATAACTGTAGGCCATCTCTGATTATTATGAAAAATGGAATTACATTGCTCAGCAACTCAGAAGTCAACTAAATGATAGGTGATGATCCATGTTCTATGGAAAAGATGACCAGTTTATCTCTAAGAGATCCATCTGTTCCTTACGAAATGCATTCCGCTTCTGAAGTATATGGACAAAGTGGTCAACTTTGATACCATCTATGTCTGGAATCTCAAAGTGATGTCGCATATCAATATCTAGTTGCTAAGAGGGATCAAATATCCATGTGAATACAAACTGATATGCTCCTGAGGTAATGACTGAGAAAATGAAACATCCATGCTCGTAACTCACGTCAAAATATGGAAACTGAATAAGGCTGAGAAAATGACTGAAATAATG
This sequence comes from Ottelia alismoides, assembly GCA_037367405.1. NCBI lineage: Eukaryota > Viridiplantae > Streptophyta > Magnoliopsida > Alismatales > Hydrocharitaceae > Ottelia > Ottelia alismoides. Next base: position 69,160 of record JAZKJV010001824.1, on the reverse strand, counting down.
TAGGCTCCTGCTTGTCTCCTGGAATAGCAAAGGAAAGGCAACCAAGGGTCCTGAACTATGAGGTATGGAACCAACTCATACTCTGCTGGTAAACCTTCAGAGGTTAAATAGATATCTAAGAATGGAACTCTTTGCAAATGTCTCAATGTCCATCTTCGGTGCTACCTTAGTGTCCACATCCACAGACTAATGTGTGATCTATGAATCATCGTGGGAACCAATCACAACTGTCTAGTCTTACACCTAACTCATGTGATGTCATGACTAATTGCTCTCGTGTAGATTGAAAAGCTGACGAGACATCATAAAATATCCCCAAAGAGAGTCCAAAGTGAATCATCATCGAGAATGTGTTGTGAACCACCACACGAGGCATCAACCATTTCTACCTACTCTGTGGTCATCCCTTAATTGAAAATGAAAGTTAATATGACTTGAAGATTTGTAATCTGGAAATCACCCCAAAAGAATATGAAATTGGAGCTACGTATCATGAAGTGTCTTAAGGGCACCATGTGTAAAATCTCAAATAACTAACCGCATGAAATCTGCTTGACTAATGGGGTAAAACATATGAAGAAAAGCAACATGTAGCGTACCCTAAGTAGTTATCTCCTTTCCCAAACTTTATAAGCATCTCACAACTCCATCCGTAGCTATCAAGGGAAAGGTCTTTAGCTTCGAATCCTCAGGTGTAATGTTCTAATAAGATTCATTGCCACATACCACATCGAAATTATATAGATGCATATTTGGCTCCCCATGTGACTTCCCATGAAACTTTGGCAAAGAAGGAAATGAAGTCCAAAACAATATCGAAAGTCGGTAACCTTAATGTAGAAACTAACTTCACTATCGATAGTGTGCCAGCTGCTCGGTTTGCACTCTTCTCTCAGAAGCTAGTGGACATGTGTCTCCCATTTAATCTCTTATGTCTCTCATGGGTCCCAAATCTCTGCTCAGCTACCATAGGTATGTCTGAAGGCTAATTCAAAAGAAATGAAGATGAGGGAGGTATAGAAAAGGATGGAAAAGAGGACAAAGAAACATGAGAATGACAGGAGATGACTCTCCGAGATTGGAAACCACTTCATAAGGAGACACAATGAGACTTTGGTCCATGAAGAGGGTCATCTCAATCACTAGATGAATTGGTGGGGGTGCAAGGAAGGAGGTCATAAGGTCCATCCGAAGAAATTGCCTATATATCTTCATGACTCAAAATGGTGAAAATGTGTAAATGAAAAGAAGGGAAACAATAAACTTAATGATAAGACTCGAAGTGGAAACTGATTGCTAGAACTCAGATAAGAACGTAACGAATTCAGCAAACACAATCAAACATAAATCAAACCCTCGGTTCACTACTCAACTCGATTATGACTTGAAAGTCTCGGTCATTATCTCTTCAATTTTAGAGGTAGGTGATTAAACATGTTATTTTTAACACTAAGCTTCCAGATGTAAATTCGATGAATCCCCCAAGTAGGGGACCTTTTGAGTAATATCTCAAGTCGAGTTCTAAAGAGATCCATGCCTTATCTCACATGACTCCTTAAGTAAAGTTATAGGCAAGTGCTTGTAGTAATAACAGACCCCGAGAGTCAGGAGTATAATAAATCCCAAATTTATCAATATAATTTATTAATATTATCTCTCTTACTTAAGTAAATCAACAAGATTCATTGATAGTTAGCCCTGATTACTTATTTGTGTGTTGTCAATAATTAACGCTAATTTTATTATATTAAATAACCTATTAATGTGCTATTATTTTATGTATTTATTTCTTATTAAAAATCAAATAAAAATTAGAATATATTATACATAATTTAAAAATCCAAAAAAAAATAAGAAAGAAAATAGAAGTAAAATGTTTTTATTTATTTTGATTACTTTTAGATTATTATATATGTATATATTACTGTATTTCTCATTGACTTCTACATGAATGTTGTAGATCTCATCGAGGTGTTTCATGTTTACCACTTTTCCTAATTTTCCCTCCAACTAATTCTTTTTGGATTTTTCTTTGAAATTCTCATTTATCTTAATTATGATTAGTCCATGTGGTGTCTCTACATCTGCCCACACGGCGTGCCCTCATGTTGCCACTTGTTGCCCTTCTGGGCTGTCAGATCCTCTTTGATCTGACGACCCCCATCCTTCCACATCCTCCGCTTCTTTCCACTGTCTGATCCTCCTACCCGCTCCAATCTCTCGCGTTCATTGAAGAATCAAGCTCGATCCTTAGATCTGACCACAGATCAGATCACAACCAGCCATTTCCTCCCCTTTTCCAACCATTGGATCTCCAGATCCTATGGACACCAGTTGTTTTCCTCCTCCAATTATCCTTTCAAAATCATGTCACCCATGTCAGCCACCTGATTTCTCCTTGTTCTCTTTCGTCTTCAGCCAACTCCCCAACCAACCGCCCTCACCCATTTCTTCGCCTAACTTTCCTAACCCTCGTGCTAACCTCCACAACCGCTGGCAACCTCTATTCCGATCATTGGTCGTGGTTAAAACCACCACTAGTTGCCATTCCTCTGACAACCTCCACCTCAATAAAACTCCTTCCTCATCCTCCGACAGTCGTTATCTGCCATTCTCTGACCAATTCCGGAGCCTCACCTTCCTTCAGTTACAGTGAGAGTTGAAGAGTGAAGTGCGACGACAGAGACTTGGTCCGACAAGATCCTTGGTTTTGATGCTAAGATACAACACTCCTTGTGGATATTGAGCTTAGTTCTTTGGTCAGGAACATAAAGCGAAGATGACAAAGCTTCATGATTTGGCTTCAATTGACTCAAGATTCACCGTCTTTGTTCATTTTTACCTCATGTAAGATTTCCAACTTTTATTTATCTTGATCTTCTCCATTTACTCGGATGTCATTCGTTGATCTTTTCAATCAATTGATATGATCAACACATTCGTAAAGTATTACCAATCCACTTGTGCTATCCAGTGACTCCTCAATGCTGCTTCCTTAATATGTTCACCTCATTCATTTTCTTCTTCATCACAAAGAAGAACCCAGACTAGGGCTTCTAATAACTCTAATTTCACCTCATGTGTATTCCAAAAGAGTCATCTTAGTTTTGGTTTCTCTACTAATCATTGTAGGTAAGCAAATGGTTCACTGCTCGGAGACACGGAGTGGCGTACGACCTCGAGCTAAATATCCGATGAACAATAATTGATCGAGTAATTCAACCCTTCACACGCACTTCCGCATGAACGAGCATCTTCATGAGTTTATTGCACAACTTTCTTGAATCTCAAGCAGTGGAAGGAGACGCAGATACCGTCATACTTGAAGGAGGAAGAAGGAATCCTCGACAAGCAGATACTGTTAGATCAACAATATTAGGCGTGATACAATCGCTGATGGTGATCCACGACTTTAGTCCAAAGCAGCAGTTCATACCCTAAGGCTCGAATAACCTGAGCCAACTTTGAGGCATAACAAGATGCCATCCGGACCATGTCACTATCTGAGCCTACGAGATATCACGTTGTATGCACAAGCCTTTGGGCATATATAGTAAATAAGTCCCCATCTATTTGGCAAAATTGCATTATTACCCTTGTAGGTTTTTGTATTTGCTTTTGAGTCCACTTTTGGGCTTATCTGTTGTAAAACTCAATAGCTTTCTTACAAATATGCCCCTAGATTAAACAGTGAATGACTTTTGATTCCTTTATTTAAATTAAGTGATTTTGGACTCGTTATAAAGCTTGTTTAATTCTCTACATGTTTAAGTATTTGGATGATTTATTTGACACTTAATTCATGCATTCCCTTTTAGAGAGATTTATTGACATTTTTGTCTCCTTAGTCAAATTGAAGATTGATATCTTATGTATTAATTGATCCATTAAAGCCTTGAATTGATTGATTCATTGATTAGAGTCATTAATCTATTGAATAATATCTTTATTCCTGATTAGTTCATCATTAATTAATTATTACTTGGAGTTATTTTACCATTAAGTACCTGGAAATCAAGCTTTGATTAATTTAATTAATTGAGATATATTTATCTTGTTTATTAGATTACTTATCCTTGATTAATTGTGTCACTGGAAAATCCAAGAGCTTTGTTGTTATGTGTTATTGATAAATCCAGAGTTTAGTTGTTATGTGCATTATTATGTACTGTCTCTGTATCATTGTTTTCATTTAAATTAAAATCATAAAAAATTTGTGTTGAAAAAACTTGCAATCATCTGAGTTTGTATGCGCATTATCCTTAACCTAGAGTCTTTAATTCATAGAGATATTTAATTAGCATTTAAATTCATTAAAATAATTGCTAGCATCCATGTCTTCAACCTTGGACTTGCCCAAGATATAAATTTAAGCCGAGTCCTCTTCATAGAGATTCTGACTTGGTTCTGTATCATTCTTGATCAGCCATGCTACAACTAGTAATAATTAACTCTGCCCATTAGCGTTTCATCAGATGGCATCATTATCACGGACTCAACACTTTATTTGCTTTTATTTAGTGTTGATTCTTTACCTTTGTGATTTTTTAGAATTCTTAGTTAAGGTGATTTGTTGTGTTGTATTGTTTTCATCTTAATCGTAGTGTTTTTTTAATTGTCTACTTTGATTGGATAAATTATTCTGAGAATATTATTTGATATTTTAATTATTTTGTGGTAGGGATAGTGGACCCGATAACATCTGAAGGACCATGAAGGCAAGGAGTTTGGAGCTTCAGTCGAAGAGAAGGTAGAGCAATTGTTCTCAGAGATCTTTTTAGATAGATTAAGTATTTGTGTATTGTACTATGCTTACGTAGTATTTGTGTAATTTGTTTATTCATTAATTTTTAATTAATTAACCAATTACAGTGATTCTTGATTGAGATATAACGATGTAACAAAGGCTTTTATTCCTTTTATTTTTTTGTGTGGTTGTATTGATAGTGGTTCTCAACTTAAGTGGTAAATTAGGATCAAACACTATGCCAAATAGACAGATCTTAGGTCATTGATTGCTTGATCTACTTCGTAAATAGGACACACAATCGATCTCATAAGATTTATAATTGCAAAAAATCTTAAGAGATTCATGACATGCACGTAAACTATGTTCTACTTAGCCAAAGTTGATTGGATTCTTCATCACTAATAGAATTATTGTTTAGGTGCGGATTTTCTTGACTTGCATCATATAGTGTAACATTTAAAAATTCAGTTTTGCTTCCATATGGAGAGTGCTGGGAATCACTATAAGTATTCCTAATGATTGCATGCATCATTGATTTACGACTGCATTCCGTTTTTTGCTTTCTCTCTCGATTTTACCAACCTAGGATTAAAGGAAAAAGGGACTGGACGTTAGGCATTGCTTGTGATCGCTTAAACTCAAGTGATACTCAACTCCAAAATTTGGACTGAATTGATGCAAGTTGATCTTAAATTTGGTATAAAAGAAACCTTGTATTACAGGTAGTAAAATCCTCACTGTTTGTCGGTACTTACACCCATACATAGTGGGTGAGGACGGATCCCTAAGGCTAGAGCTCAAAACCCTAGACTTCCACCCTAAGTCTTCAGTTCCAGCTCTTGCAGATTTTGAAGCTAAAATTGGTTGCCTTCGATCTTAGAAATACATGTTGGTCGTCTGTGCTTATGGATTCCTTTTGGGGTGTGATATTGAAACTGACAGCCCAGGAAGATCACTCCATTGATTGTGGGTCTATTAAGACTTCTACTGGGTGTAGTAGGAGAGTCCATGTAAGCTTGCAAAAGATTATTTGAATCACTAACTTAAAATTGCCAAGATAATAAATAAGTTATTCTCTTACGACTTTCAAATGTTGAGTTGGTGAACATATTCATAAGGGTTTGTTTGCATTGTATTGTGTGAGTTCAAGGACCTCTTTTTGAAGAAGTTCTACCCTTTGAGTAGAACTAATTCGATGCGCTCATGCATCTCGAGATTCTCCCAACTTTCCAATGAAGCTTTCTGTGATACATGGGAGAGGTTCAAAGATTACTTACAAAAGTGTCCTTGTCATGGTTTAGAGCCTATCGTCATGGTTCAATCAATTTATTACAGTCTGCACCCTGAGGTGCAGGGTTTGGTTAGTGCTTCTTATGGAGGCAGCTATACTTTACGAGGTGTGGACACCATCTGGAATGTGTTCAAGCGGATGGCTGGGACGAGCAGAGAACAGACCACGAGTAGAGCTCAGTTAGAGACCCCCATACCACTCTTATCAAAAGGGAGAGTGAAGGCTATAGTTGATCCTTTTGACATGGGCATCATAGTATATAAACTCACTTTAGTTGAGAGGATCGATAGGCAGATGGATGAGTTGGACAACAACTTATCCAAACTGTCAAAATAGATGGTGGATCCTTCTGAGAAGGTATCCAAGATGAGGATACCTGCTGTGAATGTATTTGTTGCTCTCGTGTACCGTGTTTACCATATTCAGGAATAGTGGATGTCAGAGACACCCCAATTATGGGTAGAGGACCAACCACTTACCCATTCTTGTCAGCAGCAACCACCTTCTGTTGAAACAGTCATTGAGGAGCCTTCTCAGGTGTGGGAGGTAAATGGTCTGTGGTACAATAATGATCCTATTAGGCAGGGGAGTTCTGGGGACCACTGCTCTTACCAACATCCTCAGACTTTCTACAACACATCATTTACTCCAACACCACAGAGCTCTGGAGCTTATCCTTCCCAAGCACCGAGGCAGCAATAACAGAAGTACGTCCATCAGCAGACATACCAATCGAGCCAGCAGAGCCCCTATGTTCATCATTCTACCCGGCAACAGTAGTTACATAGCCATCATAGCCAATCTTCACGTTCTTTTTACCCTTGTTTACAGCAGAAGCACTCATCTTTAGGTCCCATAGACTTCACAGACAGATTCTTGAGGAGTTGTGTTCCTACACGAACGAAGTACAGGATTTGAGGGTTGACCTCAACCATCTTTCTCGTTTACATCACAAGCATACTGTCCCTTCTACATCCATTCCTGCCCAGGTTCAGGCTAATCCCAACAGTCTGAACAAGACTCAGCTGCTGCAACAATCTTTGATTGGGTATACTACTTAGTTTCACACAAATCTGAGCATGAGATCTTTCCATTTAATTGTATCAATCATATGTATATCAGGAGCTGATAGACCGTGGTCATACCTCATCGGAGAGGGACATGGCGAGGATAAATTCTGGAGCTCACACTGAGGAGTCTTCAGAGGATGACAAGGCGAGGCATCTTCAACTTCATCTTCACCATGAGGCAGAGACGTCCAAGAGAAGAGAGAGAGAGAGAGAGAGGAAGATTCAGAGTACAAGATTCACATGGCATCACGTGGAAGATTTAGATTCTACGGAGGACCTTGTATCTTCAATTGAGGAGAATGCACATTCAACGGGCATTCCCCAACCTTTAGTAGATGATTCACTGTTAGATTCCAAATTTGATGTAAAATATTAAGTTGTGAATAGCTCAGTTTCTCGTAATAAAAAGCATATTTCTGTTTATGATTCTGATTCTTGGCAATCTCCTTCTACTTCTGCTACCCCTTTCCCTCATGCACTTATAACAAAAAAGTGTAACATCAAGAAGCTTTAAAAAGATGATCCAATTGTGGAATGGTTTTTTAAAGATAATATCATGGTGAAAATGCCATATGATGAGTACGTGGCGAATAATCCTACTTTCCCGAAATATCTGAAGCTACATTGTACACCTAACAGGGTTAGTAAAAAGAAACCAAATAGAAATGTGAAGACACATGTTTTGTCGATTGCCAGTTCATTCTGTATCAAGAATCAGTAGTTATCAAGGAAGAAGAGAAAACTAGGAGCACATTTATGTGGTGAGTCATATTGATGACATCACGTTTGCATGCACTCTCTTAGATAATGGATCTTCGATCAACCTGCTTCCATTTGCCTTATTTGAGAAACTGGATTTGGGCCCGCTTCGCATATCTAGAGCATTACGTCAGTTTGCTGATAAGTCTATGAAGAAGGCAAAGGAAGAGGTCAAGAGCATTATCATATCGATTGAGGGACAAAATTACAGTGTGGAATTTATAGTCCTTGATTTGGATATCCCTAATCAGTGGAGAGATTCGCATATCATGCTTTAGCGATTTTTCCTTAGGACCGTTGGTGCTTCTTTTGACTATCATACGGTGATGATGAAGTTCTGTTCTCCTGGTGGAGAGGTGGAGATACAGATGAAGCAGACAAAATGGCAAAGACCAGACTCTGCGTCGAGTACAGATTTCTCTTCTTCATCCGAGGCTGATTGTAGACTTGTTAGCACAGTTGGGATATGGAAGCCCAATAGAGCTGAAAGAGACCCTCTCATCTGGAGAGAATAGTGTACATGATGTGGTTTGTGAGATTGTACCTGGTTTATTGGCAAATAGATCATCAATGTATTCCTTTGACGACTTAGATATTTTTCTAGATATGCCAGTTCCTATCCTTATGGAACAATAAAAGAAATTAGATTAAAAGTCAGACATGGCTTTGTCCGAATTACCATATTTCTTTGGCGATCCAACTCATTGTTATGTTCAGTTGGTGGATAGCGCTACATAGACAACATCGCCACCATGCAACATAGAACCAGATTCAACTTTAGTTTAGCAAGATTTGATTGATGATGCTACATTACCAGAGCTGAAGCCACTACCTCCTACATTGAAGTATTCTTTTCTCGTGGGATCTAGAATAGATTTCTTTTCATCATTAGTTCTAAGTTGATTGTAGAACATGAATCTAGATTGTTTGATGTGTTAGAAAAGAACCGCAAGGCAATAGGATGGCAGTGTCAGATCTCGTGGGTATAAATCCCGCACTTAGTTCACACCGCATATATGTTGAGGATAATGATAGACCTTCTCGTGAGTTCTAGAGAAGACTTATTCCAAATCTACAGGAAGTAGTTCAGAAAGAGATTGAAAAGTGGTGTGGAGTGGATTTTATTTACCCAATCTCTAACTCCAAGTGGGCGGACTCCCTACATGTTGTCTCGAAGAAGTCGGGAATTCATATGGTCACCAACGAGGAGGGAGTTGAGATAGAGATACGAGTACCCATGTCATAGCGCATATGTGTAGATTACAGACGTCTGAATGTCGTGATTATGAAATATCAATTTCCACTACCTTTTATTGATCATATTTTGGAGATTTGGGGGGAAGGAGTTCTTCTATTTTCTTGATGGGTACTCATGATACAATCAAGTAATCATCACCACTGAGGACTAGGAAAAAACCACTTTTACGTGTCCTTTTGGCATATACGCATTTAGGCGCATGCTTTTTGCGCTATGTAATGTCTCAGGTACTTTTCAGTGACACATGATTGATGTGTTTGTCGAAATGGTAGGGGACAACCTGGAGATCTTCATGAACGATTTCTCGATCCATGGTGATTCATTTGATACATTCTTAGAGCACTTGGACCGAGTTCTTCAGAGGTGTAGAGAGGTGAATCTAGTACTCTCCTGGGAGAAAAGTCATTTTATGATTGAGGAGGGTATCATGTTGGGGCACTTCATCTCCAAGAAGGGAATGGAAGTTGAACCTGTCAAGGTGGATGTGATCAAGAAACTTGATCCACGAACCAACATCAAGTCAGTGAGGTCATTTTTAGGGAATGTGGGATTTTATAGACGATTCATTCAGGATTTTTTCTAAGATTTCCCGACCACTGACTGAGCTCTTAGAAAAAAGACACCGAGTTCATTGTAGATCACAAGTGTCAAGAGGCCTTTGAGCTATTAAAGAGAAAGATTTACGACTCATCAATTCTAAAGGCTCTTGATCGGTCTTGTCCCTTTGAGATCATGACTGATGCATCGAATTTTGCTATAGAGCTGTATTGGGCAGCGGTAAGATCAAATCCCATTTGTGATTCACTACGTTAGTAAATTATTGGATTTAGCAAAAAAAATATACATTGACATAAAAGGAAATGCTCATCATTGTTTGGGCTTTAGAGAAATTTAGGTCTTATATCTTGGGATCAAAGGTGACTATCTACGTAGATTATTCGAACATTAGGTATCTCATGGAAAAGAAGGATGCGGAGGTGCATCTTCTTAGGTGGATTTTCTTACTCCAGGAATTTGATTTGGAAATTAAAGTAAAATTGGAGTCAAGAATGTAGTGGTTGATAATCTGTCTAGACTTGATTTGAAGGATTCCCCTGACTTAGATTGGATCAAAGAGACTTTTTCAGATGAGTCGATTTGTGTTGTTGACTCACTTCTATGGTATGCCAACGTGGTGAACTACCTTGTCTCCATGCAGATGCCCCATGGTTGGACTTGGAGAAACATTAACCAACTGATTCTGATTCGAGGAGATACCATTGGAAGGATCTGTTCCCTTTCTTTGAAGGATCGGATTGTATTTGGAGGTGGTGTATTCCTATGAAGGAATACCAGAGTATCCTCATGTATTGTCATTCACTTGAGGTTGGAGGACATCATTATGGAAAAAAAACCACTCACAACGTACTTCAATGTGGACTATTTTGGCCAATCTTCTTTAGATATGCCACTAATTTTGTATGATATTGCCATGTATGTCAACGGATGGGTGGGACAGTTGGCTATAGAGATGAGATGACCATGCAAAATGTGATATTATGTGATGATTTTGATGCATGGTGTATTGATTTCATGGATCCCTTTCCCAATATAAATGTATTTTAGTATATCTTGTCAGCGATGGATTATTTGTCGAGATGGGTGGAGGCTATCCCAACCCGAGCAGCATACAGTAGGACTGTCTGTAAGTTCATCAAAGATCATATTATTTCAAATCTAGGGGTGCCAAAGGTTCAACTTTCTGATGTGGGTAGCCATTTTGTGAATAGAGAGATGAAATCATTAGATAAGGACTACCATTTTGAGTATAGAGTTGCTAGTCCTTATCACCCACAATTAAACGACATGGTCAATGTTTCCAATATGGAGAGGAAGAGCATTCTTCAGAAGTTGGTGCATCCTGATAGGAAGAATTGGTCTCAGTTATTGGACCAAGTTTTGTGGGTCTACAGGACGGCCTACAAGACCCCTTTAGGTACTTCACCTTTTAAGATGATTTATGGAAAGTCATGCCATTTTCTTGCTGAATTAATTCACAAGTCTGAATAGGCAATAAAGAAGATCAATTGGAGTTGTCACCTTAGAAAGCTGTGTAGAGACCTAAATCTTAATGAGTTAGTGGAGATTCGTAATAGATCATATGCCAACATCTTGATCTTTAAGGACAAGGTTAAAAAGTAGCATGATTCACATATTAGATGCAAGAACTTCGTCCTGGGACAAAAGGTATGGTTGTTTAAGGTTAAGTTACGAATTTTCCACAGAAAATTGAAATCCAAATGGATGGATCCTTATATTATTAAGGAAGTGCATGATAATGGCAGTGTAGAGATTGTAGATCTTTCAGATAGTGCAACTTCCTTTTTGGTCAATGGGCAACTGAGAAGCACTTTGTAGAATCCAGAGAACAATTGATTCATGTCGAGGTCATTAACTTCATGGCAGTTGATTCATTTGCAAATATTCCAGATACAACATGAAGTTACAGTAGAAGATTCACATCTTTAAGATCTAGATTCAATTAGATTCATATTCTTTCTGACTTTATTCTTTTAGGGTTTAGCTTCTCCTATATTTAAACTCTTACTCATAACTTAGGTTTTTTTCAGCCTAAGTATAGGAGGGAAACCGACCCTTTGTTGTACAATATTCATGTGCTTTTATGTTGGTCACCCATCTTTATTTCAAATTTCTTGTTAATACTTAGGTTATTTTTCAGCCTAAGTAAAGGGGGGTCATTTCATTCTATTATATTAACTTATTCTTTTCACCGTTCCATACACCTACATTATTGCTTCAGTTCTTGTATACCTCTTTATATTTAACATGAGATATGGCTTCATATCAATTTGTGCTATGAGGACATAGAAAAAGCTAAGTATAGAGGGGTATACTGCATATATTTCATATATACTTTAGACATAGATTGCGGTTTTATCTTTTCGAACTTTTGGAGTTATGGGTATCGTGTTATTTTTGAAATGAGATTTGTACAAATTATTTTGAAAAATGATTTGAAAACTTTTATATGCCTATTTGACATGGTTTTCAAAAAACATATTTTAAATATGTTTGTGAAAATATGGTTTGAATTTTTTTTGAAAATCTTTGTAAAATTTTTGAAAAACCTATATTTGTGTGACATGGTTTTTAAAAAGTTTTCAAAATTATTTTCAAACTTTAAGGGGGTAAATGGATGTAAATTATAAATAAAAGCTAACACTTGTGTCTCATCGGGTTCCACCTTGTATTTTTAGTATCTGAGAGGGTGTGACTGTTCATTAAATTTTCAGGTTTTAGTGTTTATATGGTTTCCTAGCCTTCAGTCTATCACAGAGTTGAGCATGGAAGAGAGCTGGATCTAAACTTTATATTTTGTAAAATCAAGTCGATAAAGAGTTCTTTGAGAAGAGTTACGCTGCTTGAGGAATGTAACATTTTACTAGAGGAGTTAGATATGGAGGAGCCTAGACCGTTCCTTGAGGATATTCAGTCAATTGAGTGTCACCTTATTAGTAAGTTAGGTAATCCTTTTGTGTCTAGTTTCTCTCTCTTGAGAAAAACCCATAGGTCTTTTGCAGGAGCCGGGGGTTGGATGTCTTCCTTCTATTTTAGAGAAATTTAGATCTTCCCATGCTGATATAGACATTGTATTTGAGGAAGAACGACATCATTCTAGGTGATTCCTTGTCCAAGTTGATGAAGATCTCTCTTATTCAGAGTCAGGGATTTACTCTGTGAAGAAAAAGCAAGTGAAGCATAAGGCAGCCTGTAATTTCAAGCCTCGAAGATTCAAACCATATTGTTGTTATTGAGGAATTTAAGTGAGTTTTGTTGTGCTTGGGTATCCTTGTGTCAGTCTTGTTGCAGTATATTGTGTTTTGTCTTAAGGGTACCTGTTATGTTCAATAAAAATTCTTCAAACAATTTCCAACTTCTTAACCTGGTAACTTTTGAGTTGGTGCTTTTCCCTGACATTTATACTTTTCACTCAAGGCTTAAGATGTTCTTTAACACTTGGTTTAAGAGGTTCAAAGATTTAGAAGTTAACCTGTCTTAATCATTAGGGTCTTCGACTTAATAATTCCGTTAGAAAGAATTGTGTGCTATACTACATGCTTAACATCCTCTTTAAAAAAATATGCCCATCACTCACATGCACGACTGCATTCGTGATTGGGACGAGTTAAGATTTCACTTAAAGGATCGAGATTTGAGATTTATGTTTGGACATGATTTTATGATGCTCGAGGGCAGGATAAGATTAAAGAAGGATTCATGAAAGCTGAGTGTCAGCATCTAAGCTAGTATAGGACATGGTTCTCATACTATTTCTTGACTTGGATCTAAAGTCCTATGGTGTTATGATATAAAAAATTAAGAAGTTGATCGTGTGCGCCAATCTTTGGTAAAAGTAGGAGCTAGCCAAAAAGAAGGGAAGTTCCCTAACAAAAAAATGATGAAAACATAAAAATGATGATGAAAATCTCATTACATTACAAAGCTATATCATTATGAGCTTACATTCAAGGCGAGCACTCCCAACCATTTAAATGTCCAATTGGACCAAGTCTTGGGCTTTTATGTATCAGGCTAGTACATCAGAAGGGCTCTACATCGTTAGCACTACACATCCGAGTGCAAGTATATTAGATACTTTAAAAAGATGCACCCCGGTGTACTCCCATGAAAACAAGTACAGACGGCTCAATCGCTTTTGACAGACACACTTATTGACATTAAAAATATACAATTGTGTTAAGTATTGGCACTTGAGAGATACCTTGTTCGAAAGAGAGGGAGAAAAGAAATGACACAGTCCTATTACCCCCATTATCTTGCTTGCCATTTATACTTTGAAGTCTGACAAACTAAAGAGATGGTGGATTGAAGCAAGAATATATTTAATCCCTAGTGTTGAGGGTTCGGTCCTTAGGAGAATCTCTACTTTGGAAGTTTGGGTGACATTTTGATTTTACTCTTGTGAATGCAGTTAACACATTAAATCATATCTCTTACTATCTATGTATACATTCAGAGTCTGATAATAAGAGAAGTTGAATTCCTTTTGATCGGGGCAAGTTCAGCTTAGAGTATTAGGATCTCTACAAATCAAGTGTTCTAGGTTATTCAAGCTTTATTCTTGTGCTGCACATGTCAGGCGTATTCACTTAAAATTAACTCTCTAATTGATTCTTTATTTATTAGATCGAGGACGAGCTTAGCTAAAGTATAGGGGGGATAAATCCCATATTTATCAACATAATTTATTAATATTGTCTCTCTTACTCAAGTAAATCAACAAAATTTATTGATAATAAACCCTGATTACTTATTTATGTGTTATAAATAATTAACACTAATTATATTATAACTAGATAACTTATTAATGTGCTATTATTTTATGTATTTCGTTCTTATTAAAATAAAAAAATAGAATAATATTATACATAATTTAAAAATAAAAAAAACTAAAATAAGAAAATAAATAAAAGGAAAATGTTTTCATTTGTTTTATTTACTCTTAGATTATTATCTATGTATATATTACTATATTTCTCATTGACTTCTACATCGAGATCTCCAACTTTCATGTTTACCACTTCTCCGAATTTGCCCTCTAACTAATTCTTTTAGATTTTTCTTTGAAATTCTCATTTATCATAACTCTGATTGGTCCACGTGGTGTCTCGACATCCGCCAACATGGCCCTCCCTCATGTTTCCACCCGTTGCCCTTCTGGGCCGTTAGATCCGCTTTGATCCGATGGTCCTCATCCTTCCATGTCCTCAGCTTCTTTCCACTGTCTGATCCTCCTGCCTGCTCTAATCGTTGGCGTTCATTGGCACCTCAAGCCCGACCCTTAGATCTGATCCACAGATCAGATCACAACCAGCCATTCCCGCCCCTTTTCCAACCATTGGATTTCCATATCCAACGAACACCAATCGTCTTCCTCCTCCAGTTATCCTCTCAAAATCATGTCGCCCATCTCAACCACCTGATTTATCCTCATTTCTCTTCCGTCGTCACCCAATTTCCCAATAAACTGCCCTCTCCAACTTCTTCACCTAAGTTCCTTAACCCTCGCGCTAACCTCCACAATGATTGACAATCTCTGTTCCCATCATTGGTTGTGGTTGAAACCACCACCGATTGCCATTCCTCCAACAACCTCCACCTCAACAAAACTCCCTCCTCAACCTCTGACAACTATTATATGCCATTCTCTGGACAATTCCATAGCCTCACCTTCCCTCAGTGATAGTGAGAATTGAAGAGTGAAGCACGACGATGGAGACTTGGTCCGACGAGATCCTTGGTTTCGACATCAAGATACAACACTCCTTGTGTCTATTTGAGCTTATTTCTTTGGCCAGGAACTTGAAGTGAAGATGACGAAGCTTCATGCTTCATGATTTGACTTCAATTTACTCAAGATTCATTGTCTTTGTTCATTTCTACTTCAGGTAAGATTTCTACCCTCTGTTTATCTTGATTTGCTCCATTTGATCATATGTCATTCGTAGATCGTTTTAATCAATTGAGCAGTTCCACCTTCGTAAACTATTACCAATCCATGCATGTTATCCAGTGACTCCTCGATGCTGCTTCATCACTATGTTCACCCCATTCATTTTTCTACTTCATCACGAAGAAGAACCCAGATTAGGGCTTGATCTTTCACCTTCTAATAGCTCTTCATTTTACCCCATGTGTATTCCAAAAGAGTTGTCTTGGTTTTTGTTTCGCTACTAATCATTGCAAGTAAGCAATTGGTTCACTTATCGAAGACACGAAGTGACGTACAACCTCAGTCTAAATATTCGATGAGCAACCATTACTTTACGTGCACTTCTACATGAACAAGCATCTTCGTGAGGTTATTGCAAAGCTTTCTTGAATCTCCTACAATGGAAGGAGACGCGGAGGAGAAGCAATAGAGTCGTCGGAGCACAGGATCATCCGCTGTACGCGGAGAAGGAAGAAGGAATTCTTGACAAGCAGGTACTTCTAGATCAACCATATTAGGCAATTCCAACGGCTTAAGGTGATCCACAACTTCAACCCGAAGCAACAGTTCATACCCTAAGGCTTAGATAACCTAAGCCAACTTCGAGGCATAGCAAGATGCCACCCGGACTGAGCCACTAACTAAGTCACTATCCGAGCCTACAGTCTATCACGTTGTATGCACGTGCCTTTGGGATAATTGTAGAGAAACCATGCTGATTATCAGATACATCAAATAAGACCCCGCCTCTTTGGCAAAATTGCATTATTACCTTGGTCTGTTCTTGTATTTGCTTTTGAGTCCACTTTTGGACTTATTTGTTGTAAAACTTAATAGTTTTCTTATAGATTTGCCCCTAGATTATACAATGAATAACTTTTGATTCCTTTACTCAAATTAAGTGATTTTGGACTCATTGGAAAGCTTGTTTAGTTCTTTACATGTCTGCATGTTTGGATGATTGATTTGACACTTAATTCATGCATTCCTTATTAGATAACTTTATTGACATTTTTGGCTCCTTAATTGATATGAAGATTGATAATTATGTATTAATTGGCCCATTAATGCCTTGAATTGATTGATTCATTAATTAGAATCATTAATCTATTGAATAACATATTTATTCTCATTTAGTTCATCATTAATTAATTACTTGGAGTCATTTTAACATAAAGTACATAAAAATCAAGCTTTGGTTAATTTGACGAATTGAGATGTATTCATTTTATTAATTTGATTACTTATTATGATTAATTATGTCTGATGAATCATGGAGCTTTGTTGATTTGTGTGTTATTGTGTACTGTCTTTATATCATTGTTTTCATTTAAATTAAAAGCATAAAATATCTGTGTTAAAAAAATGAATTCGTATGAGTTTGTATGTGCATTGTCCTTAACCTAGAGTCTTTAATTCATAGAGATATTTAATTATCATTTAAATTCAATTAAATAATTGCTAGCGTTCTTGTGTTCGACCCTGGACTTGCTCAGGATATAAATTAAGATGAGTCCTCCTCTTCATAGAGATTCTAACTTGGTTCTTGTATGATTGTTGATCAAAGCATATTTCAATTTAGTAATAATTAACTCTATTGATTAGCGTTTCATCATAGTCTACAAGCCTAGGTAACTTGTCAGGGTCTTTGGTCTCTAACTTCTATATGTGTGTGCCTCACTCTTGGAGAGTACCTACAACTAGGAGGGTGTGTCTCTCCCCGAGTCAAGTAATGAAGTCTGTTGCCTTTGATTTTAAGTCAGGTATGGTTAGACGTCTCAATTTTATTTTGGTTTACCTTCTTTTGATCTTTTTGATTTGATGAAAAACACATCTAATATATTTTGTATTTTCCCATTTAACCTAAGTAAGAAAAATAAGGGAGAAATCGAAAATTCAATGCGTGAAAATCAATGATACGTGCAATGATAGATATGTGTACATGTCGCCAGCACTCTACATGTAAGATGTTTTATGAAAGGAATGTAAACCCATATCCTATATGAATGAATACCAAAAATGTAAATATGAAACCTAGAAAGAGTGATAAGTTCTACATGGGGAAGAGCCAATTACTTTGACTAGGTTATCGAATCCTACATCTAATTAACCAAAGATGCACGATCAAGTTAGAATTACTAAACAAGCACCTAGGCAAGGTCACAAAACCACAGGAAACATAGAAAAGAAGTCGAGAAATCAAAGTCACGATGAGATCTTGCAACACATGTTCCGTTGAAATAAACCCTAAAGAAAAGAATAAAGTTCAGATACAAGTATGGATGCCCTAAAGGGGGCCCTTCTATTTGTGCGAAAGAAAGAAAAAAGGGACAAATGCCCAACTCTCTCTATCACCAACAAAAAAACAAAATATAAGTCATCCCGACTCATGTCACTCCTCTACAACCGACTCACAAGTGAACACCGATCTCTAAGGTTCTAGGCTACTTGGCTCCCGAAGAAATCAACCTCAATACTTAAGCCATGTATCGATTCAGAAGCAGGCCTATTATCTAACAAGCTAGACAAGTAATTGTTGTGTTGATTAGGCACTAAATCCAATAACAATCAACCCATAATATAGATAAATCAATCAAAGTGTGTGAGCTAAAATTTATTATAACTCTTCAAAATGTGTATAGGCATAAGCAGAGAAGAGTGTCAAATATAGGGAAGCAAATGGGGGTAGAGACAAAATTATTGTTAATTATTGCTAATTAGCATTGATTTTTAGATTTTTTATCTTTTCTTATTTTAATGTTTTTATTTTAAATTATTTTGTGGGTTTTTAATTATATTCATTTTTATAATTTTTAAATCCTTTATATTTTTTATAAATTTTTAATTTATTTTTTATTTTAAAAATAAGATAAATAATGATATATGGCTAATGTGGATAATATATGAAATATAGATAATCAAATAGATATTATCCTTTTCATTTTTTGAAAAGTCAAACAAAGTTAAAATAAAGAAATATTTTTTTGATTTTAATATTGCTCTCTCTCTTTTGGGAAATTTTTAGAATATTGTTTTCTAATTTTTATGGATTTTTTATAGTGATAAAAAGTCAAATAATGATAATGTTAATTCCGTATACTTGTTTAGGGTTATATATATAAGATCAAAATAAACACTAAACTGTTTTTAATAGATACTATAAATATTAAATAAATTCAGAAATAAAAAAGATATATTTTTGGATTTTGTTTAGAATTATTTATGATTTTTATAGATTTTTAGGTTTTTAAAGTTTTAAAGTTTGAAGCTTTGTATTTATATTTTAATGATTTTCAGATAGGTTATAAAGTATGATATAATCTATCTAATATATTTTTTGAATTTTTTAGATATATTTGAAATTTCATGGATTTTTAATTGTTAAACAGGGAAAATAGACCTGTTTTTTTATTTTTAAAAATAGAAAATAACTTTAAATGCCTATTGAAAATTATATGTGAAATATAATGGTCCCATGGATCTATCCTAATTTTCACAAAATTTTTGGTATAAAAGAAACATTTAATAAAAATAAAATCACAAAATAAATAATACAATGACATATGAACCAAATTGTAATATTCAAAAACTAAATATGCATTAATAAAAGGTCCTAGAACTATATGGAAGTACCCGTAAAATATCCAAAGTCACGTCAAATGGAACGACATGTAAGCTGACCTGGTAGAGTACCTAATTACAAATACCAGAAAGTTCAAAGGTCCAAGTGCAAAATAACCAAAATATATTACATGGTACACGATATTTACAAGACTTAAAAATAAAATATAAAAACGGAGGGGGTCAACTCATTATACCCCTCTTAGCGTGTGTCTTGCGCATGCGGAGGGCTTCTGATCTGATGGTTGTGGTGTGTTCCCTTAAGTTGATTTGACAGCTGATGTGACACACCAATTCACCTCACTTCATTGGCTCAGATTAGATCTGGGTTGTTCTCCTTATCCAATGGCGGAGAGGTCCTCTCGAAGAAAAGGGAAGAACTCAACCTGGGTCAAGTTACCTCTAGTCCATTCTCCTTGCTTCGGCCACCTCCTGAGCTGCTGGTAGTACAAAAGATTCTTGGGTCGAGTCCATGTCTTCAGGAGCCTTCAGATAGCTCCGGGCCTCACTGTAAGAGGCATTGAGGTTCATTCTTTCTTGATCCACCTAGAGATGATGGTTCGTATCGAATCACCCCTAAAAAGAGTGCTCTGTGGCTCGCACCTGCATAAAAAGAACCAGTGCTCGAGGGCGAAGATCTTTGACCCAATTGTCATGTAAAAAGAGGGGAGTGAACATGGCAGAGAGTCTCCAATGAAGAGTGGAGGAATGAGATCGATGGGATCGATTCTTGTAGAATCGAGGTGGTCTAATGGATCGAGAGGATGTAGAAGATGAAGGGGGAGATGATGGGATGGATGCAAGGTCAGAATAGTGGATAATACACGAGGAAAAAAGATGGATCCTAGAGCTCTGAAAAACCTATTTTTTGGATTTTAATGCGAACAAGATGAAATTAGACAAAATAAAAGGCTAAATTGTACTAAGAATTAAAATGTGAATGAAAATGGCTAAGAATACAAGGCTCACCTGATCTCTTGCGACCTCGGAGCTGGACCCGACGGAGGTGCTCCGTCGGTGGGTTTAGATCATGATGTTGCGCCTCCTTCTTCTCTCCTCGAGTCTAAGGAGTTCACCTTCTGTCACTAGGGAGCCTCCAACTAAGGGATCAAGGAGGTACATTGGTGCAAAATCAGATCAACCTTCAGCTGAAGGTGGAAGAAAAAGATTTATAGAAGAAACGAAGGCTGACTTCGACCTTGGATAGCACATAATTCGATGTTGGTTGGTGGAGTCTAGGATTAAGGCAAGGGAAACCATGATATGATGAAGGTTTTTTGTTAAGGAATTAGTCTAATAAAAGTGATGGAGGAGGTTAGAGAAATTGGGGAGAAGATGTGGTTCTCATGTACAATTGGTCTAGGGTTGTTGAGGGGGTTGTTGATGGGGGGTCAACACTCCTCGTCATGTGATTTGTCTACATGGACCACAAAATGACAAAGTGAAAATAAGAAATAAAAGGAAATTCAAAATAAAATAGTAAATGATTTTATTTTAAAAAACTCAAAACTTGAAAAACATCTCTTATTTTTTTCATTATTTTATATGATTTTTATTTATTTTTATAACCTTATTAAATATAGTGATTATATAATATTATTTATAAGTGTATATACATGTAGATTATGTACTTGTATTTTTACTTTGATATTTTTATACATAAAACCATATTTACATAATTTAAATATTTACAACATTATTTAACACCTAGTCATGTATATTTATGGTATTTTTATAATTTGATTTGTATGTATAAATAATTAGGTTTATTTACGACATAGGAACATTATACCTGTGAATTAAGCTTTACTAACTATTTGTGATGTTTTAAAAATTTATATTTGTATTATTAATTTATGTTATTTCATATGTACAATGATTTTAAAAATATAAAAAGATTAAAATATAAAGAATTATATATGATGGCTTATATACAAATGTATAAGTACCCAAATACCCCAATTAGACATTTTTTGTTTATTAACTCTGATCTAAATGAAACCACATTCATTTTAAAGATTATTATATTTGAATATTAATGACGTGAGTTTGGTTCAATTTACTTTCATATGGAGAAGATATTGATCAATAAAGTTCTGTTTGTGCCTTTTTCAACTGGGTGTATTAGGTGACTTGCACATGATTCATTTTTGCCAATAATTTTTTTATTTTATGTATATTAATATGTATAGTATTGTGTTGAATACTTTATGGTTTGAAGTATGTATAAAGATAAACATAATAGTAGAAGTTTGAGCTACTTACATCGTGGTATGTACTTAGAATATTTAGGGTTTTATGTACATTATTTCACCATATCTCCACATATATTTCTGATCAACCTAGTCAATACTTGGCTTAGTCTCGGGGTTCAGGATCAACCGATATCCTTGATACTTCCTTTATTTTTATTTTATTTTATTTATTCTTTTATTTATGGTTTAAATACAAATATTTGTACAGTATTTATACATCAACGTTAGGATGCTAATTTATGCAAGTTAGTTGTATTTACATGAACTTAGCTCAAAATTTAAAGAGTAAATGAATGAATAAAGGTGAATGAATGGCTATTCATCATCCCCCCTATACTTTGCTTTGCTAGTCCCTAGCAAACACTTATTAGGATAACAAGTGCTGAAAGAGAAAATACAAAAAAAGAAAATAAAGAACTTAGAATAATTATGAATTTTAAATTTATCTTCATATAATTAAAGTTTGGATCTTAGTCAGACCTTTAGATTGTTAGTTTATCGGAACCTTATTGCGAATAGAATTTAAAACTTAATAGACCTTAAGTTACACAATTCTATGTTCATTTCACCTCAATAGTCAGGTCAGAACAAGTCTTTTCATACACAAACTCTTATGACTATGAAACTTGCTTGTACAGTGTATGTGAAATGTATCTCCTCACATTTGAAGTTGTAAAGAAACAGTCTTTCTCAGCAAGGTAACCCTATTTCCCCAATCTAACTACTCTTTCCTTGTGGAACGGGGTATTCCCATATAAGCTTAAGTGCAACCGGCTCAAGAAGAAGGGGTAGAGAAAAAGAATGGACTGTGACAAGTATAGCCACATATACTTCGAAGCTTGACCAGTGTAGCCAAGTCTCTAGCTGCAGGAAACCTTGTGACTTTGACATTGAAGTATAAGCCTTCTTATGGATACATATCTCCAACAGGATTGATTTTTCCTTACAGTATCTTGTCTTTCAATGTCCGTGCCAGTAGATTAGGTTGGGGTGCACAGGCCTCCTTTTGGGACGGAGTATGTTTCCACACGCGTGCTTCTCAAGCCAAAGATTTATGCCCTCACCACCTCATCTGAGTTGAGTTATGTTCAGAGTGCTTATCCAGGTTAGGCCACTGTCGACATGGGTCATAAGTGTGTCATGAAATGTTTTACTTAGGCTAATCAAGATGACATGAGAACAAGTTATTGTGGATTTTAAGTCACATTGACATGAAAAGTATTAATTCTAGTTCATATAAGGTTCTTGTGAAATTAAATGTATTAAGATCCAAACCAAGCTTAAATCTTTAGACTTTATTCCACACTAGTTAAGTTGTCAAAATCATTCTGAAAAATATGAATGCAAATGCAAAAATATTTTTGTGAAGTAGATTTTCTGGTTTTAAACTTTTTGTAGTTTTTTCTGAAGAGTTTTACAAATTTTTATGAGTTTTGAACTTTTTAATTTTTAGGTATTTCGAAAGGGTTAGTGAATTGCATGTATTTACAAGGATTATGTACATATTAACAAAGGATTTATACAAATATATACAATTTTTATGCATGATTTTATTTACAAAAGATTTATTTGGATAATGTACAACTATTATGTGCAAGATTTTCAAATTATTTGAAAATATTTTCACAAAATATTTTTGAAAAATTATTTTGAAAATAATTTTACAACAAAATTTCCAAAAAAATTTATAATATTTATATAAACATTTACAAAGGAATATTTTTAAAGGTTTACAAGTATTACAAAGATTTTTCAAAGGTTTTCCAAAAGACTTTTCAAAAAATTTCAAAACCATTTTTCAAAATCATTTGCAAAATATTTTCAAACAAATTTTTAAAAATATTTTTCAAAAAATTACACATATTTACATGATTTTTTTATTTTTTTATTTGTTTACCCTTACCTAATGTATTATAGCATAATACTACAAATAAAGAAAGTACGAGTTATGACTAAGGTATATATATCATATATACGATCCCCTTATACATAGCTCAAACTATGTCCTCATAGTGACCATAGAGCAACAAAGAAAGACATAACTCATGCAAAGTATAGAAGAATACTATACTACAATGACTCGATAAAAGAATGAGAAGTCGATCATTCCCCTATACTTAGGATCAACTAATACTGAGTATAGAAGACTGCACACTAAGCAGGGCTGATCGAGGATAAGAATATACGAAATCAACGTCTTGCCTTGTCTCCCTCTATACTTAGGGTAAAGAGTCCCTAAATATAGTAGAATATCAACAAGTTGAGAGAGAAGCGAGGGAACAAAAAGGAAAACTCAAGTCACTCATCCCCCTACACTTATGATCTAGTCATCGTAAGTATGATTGTCTAAATATTCTATTGATGGGAGTTCTTCTTGAAATGACACATCAATGGAATCTACAGTACAAAGGAATGTATCATGATCTAAATAAGACTTCAAAAATTATCCATTAACCATGAACGTTTGTATGTCAGATGGCGACTTAGATATGACAATGTTACCATTGTCATGTACAGTCTTCAGTAGGAACGGCCTAGTCCACTTGCTCTTTAATTTGATCAGGAATATCTTCAACTTTGCATCCAAAAAACATACCTTCTGACCCGACTCGAAAGTCTTTCGTCTGATATGCTTGTCATTCCATCGTTTGACTTCCTCCTTGTACGCCATGCTGTTATCATATGCATAGTCTCTGATCTCTAGGAGTCTGTTTTGATCAATCTTTTGATCCTGACCACTTACTTGTGAGTCCAGATTACAGATGTTCGGTGACTAAAGAGACTTGTGAATAGATTCGATAAGCTGATGGTAAGGCTTACCATAAATATGGTAGTAGGGAGACATACCTAATGGAGTCTTGTAGGCAGTTCGGTAAGCTCATAGAACATAATCAAGTAGTTGAGACCATTTCTTCCTATCAGGCCATCCATCTATAGAGTCATCTTGATCTCCTATTTGAAAGCTCATCCAAGCCATTCAATTGTGGGTGGTAAGGAGATGCGATAGGTGATCAATGTTGTACTCCTTTACAAGTTTCTTGACCTCTCTATTAATAAAATGGCTACCCCCATCGAAGATTATGATTTTAGAGATTCTAAATTGTATAATAATATTTATCATTGAGAAAGCAACAGATCGTACAACTATCTATGGATCGGGTATAGACTCCATCCAACAACTAAAATAATCAACGACAAGTAGAATGTATTCATATCACTGACTGTTAGTAAAAAGTCTCATAAAGTCGATGCCACAAGCTTAAGATGCATCAGATATTTGGATGAACTTGAGTGGCATTGAATCTTTAGACCCAAAGGTTCCTCCTAGTTTCTGACTGTCAATGCATCCTTTCACATATGATGCAGCATCCTTGAATAGTGTAGGACACCAAAGATCATACTGCAATACTTTCACCTTTGTTCTACTTCCAGAATGGTGCCATCCTACGTCAAGCTTATAATAGTGCTCGAGGACACGGGTGTACTCCTCTTGAGAAATGCACCAATGCCAAATGCAATCCACACCTTCTCCAAAAAGGAATGGATTTTTCCACTAGTAGAAACAAATATTGGATAAGAACTTGTCCTTCTTTACTCGCATCCAATCTTGGGAAACTTTTCTAGAGACGAGATAGTTCACAATATTGGCATACAAGGGGAGTGCCACAACACTCAATATTGATTCATCAGGAAAGGTTTCTATGATCGCACATTGCTCAACAGAGTCTCTAAATTTTCAATCATGGATAAATGATATGATATTGCATTCCTGACTCCAGATTTATCTCTTATTTTCAAATCAAATGTTTGGAGTATAATGATCCTGATGAATCTCCATTTCATCATCTTTATTCTATCATTTTGGTCTTAAAAATCCTACTAATGCATATAAATAGCATGTATTTGTACAAAATAGCATTCATTATTTATGTATTTATTGTATATAAAACATGGTTTTTAATGCCAAAATTATAGAATAAAGAGAAGAAAAGAAAAAGAATAAAACATCAAAGATATTTTATGACCCTGAACTCCACGACCAAGTCAAGAATTGAGTTGGTCGACAAGGAATAAAGTAGGGGGAGATAAGGGCCAAAAATATAATAAGAACCCAATTCTTTTATTCATTATTTAAGCATTTTTGACACCTATTTTATTCTTTATTATTATTCATCAAATGAAGAAACTTTGTACATGAAAGTTGTAGATAATAATGTAAATAAAAATACAAAATTGAGTTTGTAAAAAAATAACATACAATGTTTATTTCATACACAAAATAAAAAGCCAAAAACCTAACTTCCCAGACCCATATCATTCAAATAAGAACTCAAAACATATCAAAATCACTTCTAATTTTATATACCTTTCCACAAGCTATTTAATGATGGTGGTTTTACATTTTTTGGAGTTATTGTGTGAAAATTAGGTTTTGACCCCTATTGTATAATAGACCCAATTAAAATATTTAATTTATTCATGCTATATTATTTTTACAAATTTATATGTTTATAATTTTGTAAAGATTATTTATAACATGTATGCATATAGAAACTAAAAGAAACCCAAAATAAGAAAAATAAAATAAAATAAGTCTATGTAAAAACATAGGCAAAATACCTATGTGATTACTTGTCTATAAATAAAAGTGGATTTATTCTTTATTCTTTATATTTTTTAATATTGTAAATATTATATATATTCTATTAAAAATATAAACCCAAAATAAAATCCAATAAAATACATTAAAATAAAAAGATGCATATAAAACATAGGTAAAATACCTATAAATATACCTATAAAATATACATACCTATTTATTTAAATGTACGAATTGCATAATAAAAATAAAATAAAAATATTATTTATACACTTAAAAATATGTTGTAAATAAATAAAATAAAATAATAAAATAAAAAATAAAATTTATAAAATAAAAATAAATTAGCCAAAATACAAGTAAAAAAACCTATAAATACACTATTAAAAATTAACTACTAATAAAATATACAACAAATAAATAATAATAATAATAATAAAATAATACATTAAAAATAAACATTTTTTATTTTATAATTGAAAATTGATAAAATCATTTATTAGGTTTAATTAATAATTCAATAATTGGTCAGTCTATTTTGTCATTTTACGCTGACCTAGACCAATCAGCGTCAAGTGATTGTTGACCTCTGGTCAACTCTCCCCCCATCTCTAATTAGAAGTGGACATGTCAAACCCAGCAATTTCCTCCCTTTTTCCTAGTCGCACCATCCATCCATCACGATCGTCCCCTTCATACGAAATGATCATTGATCATTGTACATACACGCCATACCCTATAATCCCTTGTACATACGCCCAAACTCTTGATTTCATCCGGTCAAATAAGGGCACTGCTCATGTTTATAAATAAAGGACCTTCACCTCCATTGATTTTTTGGCCATTCATCCGAGTCTAGGAGCCCTGTTTCGTCATCTACGAAGCTTCCTTGTGACAGGAGGGGCTTCCTGGTGGTTGGAACCAGCTCCAGGAGGACAGACGTGCGCCCACGACCACCCTCGCTGGCAACCCTGCTCCCTGAGCTCTCTCAGGTATAAGAGTTATCCTTATCGTCCCTTTTTATCGCATTTAGTTGTATATTTAACTTCCAGTTGTTAGTTTAGATTATAGATAGCTAAATTAGTGTAATCAGTCATCCTCGAAGTTCGCCGGAGTCGAGCTCCGGTGAGCTCCTTTACGCATGTTCATTGGCACTCCGACCCTGCTTTCACCTTCACATCCTTCCCCATCCGCTTCTTCACCTCCCAGCCACCTTAGACCAACCAGAACCTCTTTGGTTCTGCGAATCAACGCTTACTCTACCACCTCGCCGGAAGCCTCTCTGTCCACCTCATTTTCGGTACATCCAGCTTCATTATCGGCCGAGAAGCACCCCCTCGAGCCTCTCTTCCCTTCTGTGCATGTCACATGCCCCACGGAGCCCATCTGGGTTCGAATCGACTCAGCCTGCATGTACTTGGAGGTCCGAACTTCATAGAGCTCGCCTAACCTTCTCACAAGGTCCTGGAGCTTCTTGTAACACTCAGTCGCTGCAGACCACTTCCCCGGACGTGTGGCACCAGAGAAGATCGAAGAAGAACGCCGGGAGGAGGAGAAATAACAGATCGAAGGATGGGGGAGCCACTATTCTTCTCGCACAGCAGCCACCGTCTGATCTGGGGAGGTGCCCCAATTTTGATCTCAACCGTAGGATGGAGCCTATCCAAGACTGTCGGATCGTATCAGATGATATAATCTCCAGTTTCCATCTGCGAAGCGGCATCGGTACGCCAGAAGGCTACGTGTGTCAAGTGAACCCCTACCCGCCTTCAGATCGCACCTTAGATGGGGTAAATTGCATACTCTACCCCTCAGTTTTGTATATTTATTATTTAATTCTATACATAAAATATATCATTATAAATAAATGGACATTTTGTCAATATGCCCCTGTACTTTCTTAATTTACATTTTAGTCCTATCCAGCTCAGCTCATGTGTCATCCCACATGAGTAGGACATTTTACATGTATGCCCAGGCGACTTTTGTATATTGTATAATGGTTCATAAAAATAAAATAGATGTTGTTTGATGTTGGCATATTTGCACCAAGCACCCTAGAATTTATTTTAATTGTGTTTATGCCCACGCTAGGACATTATTTTTCGCATGTTTCATCTATGTATTAAATATAGCAAATGTACTCCTAAAAATCGACAAAAATAGGGTTAAATGCTTCATGCCATGTATATTCATGCCCATATTTTATTTCACATTTTTTTCATTTAATCGATTTATTAAAAATAAAAAGAGCCTAATTATTCCTTGTTTAACTTATAAAATACCAAAAAATGTGTCTAAAAATCCCAAAAAAATTATACATAGTCTATTTAATCCTATTTTAACTACAGACCAAAAATCACAAGAAAATGGAAAAATAAAAAGCCTATCAATTTCGGGTATTTTATTTATCCCTTATTTGGGTTATTTTTTATTTCAAAAATACATAATAATTAGCAAAAAATTCTTGGAAAATTACAAAAACGTTAGAAATATGTTTAAAATGGAATATAATTTATTATTTGTATGTTGTCTATATTTATTAGTGTTTAGAAATATACTATTATATATTGTGTATATAAAGCCTTATATTTGCTATATTATTTATATAAAGGAAAAAGTAATATAAAATACAAAAAAATATATAAAAAAGAAGAAATAAATAGAAAAACAACAGAAAATTAAAAATCAACTACAAAAATATAAAACAAAAAAAATAAAAAATATATAAAAAATTAAAAACCTATAAAAAGATCTATGTACACACATAATGAATGACTTGGTTGTACACATATAACCATAGGCTACGTGTATTACTCTCTGTGTTCGACCTCTACATGCTCGCTTGCTATGCATTTCATGGTAGAGAAAAAAATAAATCTTAATTCCACATTTATGCTATTTATTGATTTATGTATATTGTGGGTTAATTACCGATCAATCACGGTTTTTGTTTGGGGTCGCTTCGACGACTGTCTATCTGCCTTGTGGATTGACAAGACTTCTGCGAAAACTGTGGTTATCGGATGGCGCCGTTGCTAGGGAGCAATGGGTGTAGTCTAATTTTAGTTAATTTTTTATAGTCATTTATTTGATTTATTGATTCATTTTCAATTAATTCTTTGATTATTGTTGTAAATATTTATTGATCTGATTATCTAATTACATGTGCTAATGACATCTCTTTGTAACTTTATTGTGAGGGCCCACCACGCGAGGACGACTTTCTAGGAAGCCGATGCAGCCAAGCTTGGAGGAGGCTGGTTTTCTCTCTATGACCTGCTGGAGAGAGCACCAAGGAAGCAAAGAGAAGAAATTAGATGATATATGAAGATCTTTTTTTTATTTTCATTGATATTTTTATTTTGATTAGAATTTTCATTTACGTCAAAATTGAGAAGTAATTTGATTGGTATGATCCATGGTTTAATCTTATATGCATTATATGTATCATAAAGTATTCCAAATTCTAGGAAGAACTCAGGTTTTCGATTTGATATGTGGCGATATAACTTTTCTTGATTCATTCCCATCCAATCAAAAAGGTTTCTTTTTTTATTCGATTTGGATGTTTTGATTTCTTGATGAATCGTGAGAGATAAAATATTCTTATTATAAAATTTTTGATAACTATTAATTTCATTTATGTAATTATTGGTGAGAGAGAGAGAGAGACAATTTTGGCATGTAATAATTAATTTGGACTCTACTCTTCTTAACGAGGTCCAGTGCCCGGGTGCCTGTTCTCTTGGGGGCCTCGTCGTAATTTTCTGTGTTTTCTCGCCTTCTTTTATTTTGTTTTCCGTTGTTTTGAGTTTTCCAACCTTATTTTTATTTGTTTTATGTGCATGGAGGCCCTAGACTTAGGTTTCTTGACTCGGTAACTAGGTACAAACCTTAATAAGAATGCATATTCCTATAGTCTCTTACGTATGGATCTAGTCAAATTAATAATGTTAGTAATTCAGATCTGAGACTGCGTGCCACTAGAGGTCGTATACAACACATGCAAGACCTATTGTGGTAGGCCCGATCAACATCAGAGACCTGACCTTGGTCTTATTTCTGAATAACTAACAACTGGTTCTTCACGATTAATGGGAACTAATTATGAGGGTGATTTTGTCGATTACACACCGCCATTTAGATAGGTTTAAAAATTCTGTTTTGCATACCGTGTGGAGAGAGATGGGAAGCCCTGTAAGTCCTCTAACTCAGCATGCGTCATTATATTAAATGGTGAGTTTTCCATCATTGAATCAACTTGAATGGCTTTTTAGATATCTCCCCCTGCTTTTGAGCACCTAGGACTTAAATGAGAATCTACAAAAATGTTAGGCGCTTGTATGAAAACAAACTCAAAAAAAGTGAAAAACATACAAAAATTAAAACAAGGGGAATGCTAGATAAACTTTGATCTTACTTAAAATCCGTAATGGACTATCATTGTCTTGGGTTCATAAAGCCCTCATAGTTTTCAGGTACCTTCGGAGGGGACCAAAATCCCTTCCATGAGCGAGGCACGACCCGCTAAGGATTAGAGCCCAAAACCCAATCTGTAACTACCTTGTGTATCATCTAGATTTCCGAAGTAATGGCGCTTCTATCGTATGTGACCGAGTAGGGCCTTGTCAATGATGGTGTTCCCGCTTTGTGTGTAACATAGACATGATCTTAAGTATTGAGCATAGGCCACGCCTTCACGGGGGTGTCTGTCTCATCGATTTGTGTCCGAGTAGGTTCTTGCACGCTGACGGGTGATTCCGTTGCGAGCAAGGACCGAAGTAGCGGTTTCGCCTATCGGCTTCCTCTCTCTATTTCTTTGGCTGAGTAGGGATCCATGAAGGGTTACAAGGACCTCAAAAAATGCAGACTATAGGTTACAAAGGAGGAGGACAAGTACGAGATACTTTTCTGACAGTACTCTCCTCCTATAGGGTTAGCATGCTAAGGACTTGGTATAAGATATGCCTGAAATAACGACTCTAAAATTGAAAAGATAATAAGTAGTTGAACATTTACGTCTTCACATGACGTGAGTAGGTGAACCAAATTTTGTATTGTGTTTGCATGGATCTAGATTAAGGTTCAAAGATCAAGTCCTGCGCACTTGCGCAAATTTTGTCATATGTATCTCCCTTTTGACCCCCACTCAGTTTCGAGCCTCTATACTATTTTACATTCCAATTTATTCATTGTTGAGCACTGTATCTCTTTTCCAGCATCTATCATCCTCTCACTTCGCGATGTCGATCCATTGATGGTTTAGTCGGGACCCCGCCGACATCTGCACCGATTTCATGGACTCGGCCTCGTCAATAATTCAAGGCGATTCCCGAGAATCTGATACGGACCTTGTGGGTCGATCTCCAGACTCCTCAACTTCTACCCTTCCTTTTGACCACCCAATAAACCAGGATCACTCTTTCCCCACCTTCGCCATTGTGGATGAAAGTCGATTACAGTCCATATCCTTTTTCATTCACAACACTCTAGGATTGACCTTAATTCTAGATTCATCTTGGCAGTTGGGACTCAATTACAAGTGGTCTGATTGAATTCTCTCATCTTGCATATAGAAGCCAAACCAAGCCCTGAATCCCAATCCAGAATTCATCTCCTCAGATACAGACCCTGAAATGGCTCCTCAAGGAAAGGGCAAAAGTCAGCAGCCTCCCCATCCTGAGCAAGGACAGATGCCTGATCAGAATCAGGTGAACACACAGTTATTGGCATCTATCCAAGCTATCCAACAATAGCTAATAGAGCAAGCCCTGGCACAGACTGCGTTCCACGACATGCTGAACGATGTTATGAATAAGCAAGCAGGAGGAGGAGACAGACCAGGAGGAGGAGGTGGTGGACCCTGTGATAATCCAGATGAGGAAGAGCCTGAACAAGGAAGGTCGAAACCTACGCTGAAAGAGACATACAACCATGGAGACAGTCAGATGACTGAGTGGATCCATATACCACCGGTGCATGCTCACTTTGAGCTAAAGCCTCAGTTCCTTGTTCTTCTTCCCTCTTTCCACGGTAATACCAATGAAGAGCCTTACATTCACCTGCAGCAATTTCCACGCATATGTCGTACTACCCACTACCCCAATGTCTCTTTGGACGTAGTGAAGATGATGGCATTCCCCTTTAGTCTACAAGACAAAGCCGTCTATGGGGTTAACCATCTGAGAAAGGTTGTGTGACATAGGAGGAACTGAAGTCTGCTTTCCTACACAAATTTTACCTCTCGGTCGGCTCAATCAGATGCGAGCCAGGATCAGTAACTTCTCTCAGGGAGCCCATGAGACTATTCATGAAGCCTAGGAGAGGTTCACAGATCTGCAGGCGAAATCCCCCCACCATGAAATTCCGAGGACCAGCTTGGTCGAACACTTCTATAGGGGGCTGAATATGGAAATCCAAAGGCTCGTTGACGCAGCTTGTAGGGGCTCACATTTTAACAAGGATGAAGACGTAGTTTGGAAGATTTTTGAGGAAATGGCCAAAGGAGAGGCCTCCCTCTCTTCATCTAAGCCATATCAAAAGCAACCCTAGATCCTCCAAAAGCAAGTTCACATGGCAGTGTCCTATGAGGCGGAGAGAGATGAGAGCTCCAACCTTAGCATTATCGGGGTCCATCTACCAAAAGTAGATATCATTGAAAAGCGGTCACGGGGTCTCAAGAAGTCATTGTGATCGACAAGAGGATGCAGAACCTCAACAAGCTGGACCAGATCACCAAGCAGTTGGAGCTGCTGGTGGGCACCATTAGTTTTGTCCAGTCGGCAACACCATCCACATAAGCTCTAGCTGAGAAGAAAGATGAGCCATCACTTTCACATCAACCTCAGCCGAGCCAGCAGCCACTGGTAGTCCAACACGTGTACTACTGCAGGCACCCGATCAGGGTCAGCCGCGGCAGCATAAGGTTGTTTACCAACCAGACTTCCTTCCATCATCCGATCCAGCCTTTCCGCCACTACCCTTGATCCAAGAAGTCAAAGGTGTATGGAGCAACGATGCACAGCTGGCCCATCCTAGCGGATACCCCCAGGGTCAACAACAAGCCAACCAGTAGTACCACCAACCACAAAGTGGTCGTTTTGGACAGTCCTCGCAACCCCTGCCTCAGTATCATTAGCCTCCACAATACATCAACCAATGGAGGCAGAATCAGCACTACCAGCAGCCGCAGTACCGATAGCCACAGCCATACCATCAGTATGCTGCTGCTCCACCTCCATAGTATCAGCAGTATCCTCCTCCCTCTTACCATAAGTATCAGCTTCCTTTACCTCCTTAGAACCACCAGCAGTCACGGCCTCAGCTTCCAAACACTCAACAGCAGTGTGGTCCCCACGCTGAACCTACCGAGGCAAATCCAATGAACCCAACCCTTGACTGCTTGTCCCAGCTCATCAAAGGCCTTGCAGATATGACAAAGAAGCTCAACAACCTTACCTCCACAAAAACTACCATTCCGGTGTAGGTCGAAGCCAACCCCAATAGCTTCACGAGAAAGGAGCATGTAGAATATGATGTCCAGTCTATGCATGTAGAGTCACATAATTGTACTATTGCTTTATCTAATGATGTAACTCTCGGTAGCAGAAGGGCCTTGCCTCCGTCTGCCACAACAAGAGGAAAAATAAAGCTTCAGGTGAATCATCATCTTCTGCATCAACCGTGCCAGCTACAGGGGCGGGTTGATGAATCCGCGATTCATCATCTCAATATCTTGATCTTAGCGAAATCCCCGAGTAAATTCCCTAATAAATATCCATAAAATCAATAAATTAACAAAATGACTCTTGTAAATAAAACACACTAATTATTGTATATTAGATTGTACAAAATAAATTAACAATAAAAAAACACAAATTAAAGGAGTTTTTCACTTGTAAATAGCCCAAAACTTGATAGATTTTTAATAATTTAATTTCAACTCCTTTTTGGCTAATTCTTTCTCTAACTTGTTCATAACAATATATATAAACATACAAAATTATAAAACAAATTTTAACTCAAATAAATGCTCCTAGATCCCAAAGAGAAAAGGTCGTAAAGTCCAACTTCCAAGCCAAATTCCCGCTCCGTCTGAACTCCAAATTCACCAAACTCACTTTTAAAGTTCAAGTTAGAAAATTATCTATCCAACGGAAGTGGTTTCATTAAAATCGGAGCTCGTTTGCAAAAGTTGAGTTTTGGGACCTAGATGTATATTGTATATCATGTATATATTCATTTTTCATCAATTTTTATTGTATCTTTCTTAATTTCTAAAAATACAAAAAAATCATACTTGTGTTGTATTTTAATTGTAGTATTTTATTGTATTTTTCCGTTGTAAATATCTTTTATTAAAAAGACAAAAAAATTACATATTATAATAGTAAAAAAAATGTGTACATGTTGTTTGTCTTCCCTTGTAAATTCTCCACTATTTATTTTCTTCTTTTTCATTCTATTGTAATTAAAGTAGCCAACTTTATTTCATTTATTTATTTATTTTACATTCTCTACAATAACCACCATTCAACTCATCCTACCACCAACCTCCATTCAACCCCACCATTTTATAAACCTCCCATTCAACTCCATTAATAAAATAACCTCCCACCATTTCCATAACCTCTCATTCCATCATCTTTATATACATCCCATCCTCCTCAATTTGCACTTGATCCATCGTTATGTGAGGAGAGCCTAGTTCCAGAGTTGAATCGGTGACAGTGACGCAACCGCGGTTGAGCGACGACAGCCCTCTCTCCGGTGAGATCCGTTGGTTTCTTGGCCAACATCGCAGCCGCAACCACGCGCTGCTCGAGCTCATCATGCGCCGACGATTCGAGCGAAGATTGTGCTCTCACGAGCACATCATAGGCGACCATCCATCATAGGTAATGTTTCGTCTCATTTAATCTTCTTGTTAGTTCTGCATTTTTTTAACATATCATATCGCCACCATTACATCTTCATTTGTTCCACATCATCCATTTCATCACCTTCATAACCTTCATCATAGAATTTTTTTCCACATTATTTACCCCATGTTTTAACAAAATTAAAAAAAATTGAAACAAAAAAAAGAGTTTTTTTATTATTACAACAGTAAAAGGAAAATAAAAAAACAAAAAAACGAAACAACAGCAGCGGTGGGAGCACCCACCGCCGCCGCCCCCTCTCCTTCATTGACGCTGCAGCGGCCGTCCCGCTCACCACCTCGCGGTCGCACACGCGCGCAGCACCTCCGTCACTAGCGGCCAAGCCGCTGCTCGCCCTCACGCCTTCAGCGGCCAACCTCTCCAGCGCGAGGCCGCCACCGTTGACTCTAGCCGCAGGGACCACCGTGCCTCTCCGCTACCGCCGTCACTCAAGGTGTCTCCGCCCCCCTCCCCTTCCAGCCGCAAGTCGCAGCAGGCCATGCCTCCCCACGCAGGTGCGGCGCACCTCCCGCAGCCAGCCGCCTTC
Source organism: Ottelia alismoides (assembly GCA_037367405.1). Classification (NCBI taxonomy): domain Eukaryota; kingdom Viridiplantae; phylum Streptophyta; class Magnoliopsida; order Alismatales; family Hydrocharitaceae; genus Ottelia; species Ottelia alismoides. The sequence continues at coordinate 33,571 of JAZKJV010001824.1, read as the reverse complement.
ACCCCTCCGCGCAAGGCGGCGCCGATCTCCGCCTCCATCCCAGCCGCGTGCGGCGGTCCCGCCCTCTGTAGGCCACCGCACTTCCGTCCTCCGCCGACGAAGGCCCGCCGGCCGCCGTCACCCCTCTGCGCCTCCTCCCCCACGGCCGTGTGCGCGGCGGAGCCGCTCCTTCTCGGGTTCATTCTGCGCCCTAGCCGTGAGCATGGTAGAAGAGGGTCCAACCTCTTTTCTTTATTTTTTTTAATTGTAAAAATTACAGAAATTTCTTATATAGTTTCTATAGTTACAGAATGGTCCCTGTACATGTTTTTGATGTAAATATTATTTTCTGAGTTTGCACCGATACCCTTATGTTTGTGTGTTGATTTGGACACATGTTTTGCATCTTTTTATTCAATGAAAACTGTGTTGATATTGCGCAACTAATTCTATACCCCATGAATATTTATTTATATTGTTGTTGTTATTGGGTAATTTATTAAAAATGCTTAACTGAAATATTGTAAATTTTAACCAAATTGAGCTCTTAAATTTATATCTCACATACGGTTGCTCTAAAAATTCCATAAAAATTAGAAATGATGCCTTAATATGTGATTAACTTACTATCCAAATTTCATCCAATATGGAGTTGTCTTGTGCCTGAAATAAATTGTAGTGGTTTTTAGTATTTGATTTTTAATTAAATCCATGTACATCATTTTTGCAAAATTTAAAATCTTCTGGATGCCCTATGAAAATATCTATTTGAGATAATTTGCATTCTGATTAATTTGACATTGTAGATTAATTATAAATTAATTACTCACTGTCACTCTATTTTTACTAAAAAATCCATAAAAAAATCATACTTTGTCAAATAATTCCAAAAATATTACTGTAGTCTCGTTTCATCATGTTTTCATTTCAATAAATTTTTCGTAATTTTTGCTTACTGTTTGTGTGAAAAATTACGAAAAAACCCATAAAAAGTATGCATTTTTAGTTGTTGCATTTTAACCCCTAAAATTCTAAAAAAATGTGTTTTCCATTCATCACTGGATTAAGATTCTAGAAAAAATACGAATTGGCTAAATTGGACTTCTTTTCCATTAAAATTAATTTGGCCTTGTTTGTGTTTTCTAAGTGTCATAATTCACCCACATTTGACTTTCACTTACATTGGCATTCGTTTTGCATTAAAAAAATTAAAAAAATATACCGCTTGGAAATCTAGACCTAAGTTTTCAAATTAAACCCAAGTTGTTCCTTTGCCTCTCTGTGTTCGACCCCGGACTTACCCGGGATATAAATTAAGCTGACACACTCTTCACGGAGATCTTCTCTCGGTTCTGACCGAATCGCTAAGTATACGTACCACAACGTGTCTGAATTAAATATCATATTTAGCGACTCATCAAATGGCACCGTTGCCGGGGACACGACTCATTTCTTTTATTTTTTGGATTTATTTATTTATTTAATTAAGTGTTTTTCTTTATAGGTCAAGATTGTTAAATTGTCTTGCATTATAAAAGTTTCTTCTCTATCGATCTCTAACCATTGTTTTTGTGGCAGGGCCCTTGATGGTTCAAGAAGGCAAGGAGCAGGAGGCTACCCGCTGCGAGGAGCCACAGAAGCACGCTTGGAGTACGTTGAGAAGAAAGAAAAAAATGTGTGTACATACTTGTAATAAATTCGTCTTTTACAGCGGTCTTCGATCGAAGACTCGCGAGTGTAATCGAACGAATGTGGTTGTGTGGGGATCGTCCCCACTTGAGTGTCGACCTAGGACCAGGCACGCGGCTCCATGAGCGTATTTTCATTTTCCATCTTTTACGTGCTTGCTCGTAGGTAGGACACACTAATATTTAGACGCACATAATCTTGCCTCATTTAGCCAAAATTAATGGAAATATTCCTCGCTAATAGAAGCATGATTAGGTGCGGCTTTTATCGACTTGCATACATAGATTTTGGTTTTCAAAACAACCCCAAAATTTTTATGTATTTTCGCCAAGTCACTGCATGATTTCTCGCTTAGCTTAGATCATGGATTTATCGAATACGCGGCTTTTCTCGGTTTCCCCTCCTAGCTTGATCACCTAGGTTAATGGAAAATGGGAATGAACGGTAGACGATGATTGCTTGATTTTGTGCTAACCTTAATTCAGTGACAACATTAAATAAAAATTGTGACTGTTAATTGCAAGCCATCCAAAAATGGAGTAAAACTTTGGTTTTGGGAGAACAACACCCTCGTTTACGTATTGATTTTCACTTCACATTTTCTACGCGTAAAAATCTAACGTTTTATTACCAATAAAACCGACAAGATAATAAACCAACCCCGTTTGGTTTCATGTGCGAGTTGGTGAATTTGAGGGTCTTGCTTGCTTGATTGAGCCTTGTTTGCTTCGATACACTCCCCATAACCTTAGTCACTCCATCCTTCTCCGTAGATTCATCCGATCACTTATAAATCCATCAATCTTCTTCGTTCACCTTGGGTCCCTCCCAACATCAAATTACATCTTTATACTTAGGCTAATCTCAGCCTAAGTATAGGGGGGATCCGAGTACCTGTGATTTTCTCTACTCTCCTCTCCTTGCCTTTATACTTAGGTTATTTTTAACCTAAGTATAGGGGGAGCCCCTCTTAGCTCCCATATATTCCTATATATTTAAATGGACCTATGTACTTGTAACATCTAGTGCTATGAGGACATACCAAAGTTTAAGTATAGGGGGGTATACCGTATATACCGTATACTTACTTTAGCTATAATCTGAAAAATTTAAAACTTTTTGGCGAAAGTAAAATCTTTGGACTAAGATGACTCAAATGTTTTTCACGGCTTTTTCTATACTATGTTACGCTATTTTAATAAAAATATTTTCGAAAATGATTTTTCCTTGTTATGAAGAAATCTTTTGAAAATGTTTTGAAAACTTTTTATTTGTGTGACATGGTTTTGAAATTTCTTTTATCTCTTTTCAAGGAAAGTTGAGTCTAACTTGTGTTTTAACTTTCAAATTAAAATCCTTAAAAATGAGAAAAACCCAAAAATCCTTTAGGAGTCGTTAGTGACTACTAAGACCAATTAAGTAGCTGCGTTCAGTGAGGGTTCTCCCTTAGCAGATTGGATGGTTTAGAGGACATCGCGTAAGGCCCCGTCCTCAAGCAACAGGCTTCGGCCTGTACTTACATCCATACTGGCTGAATTGCAGATGCTTAATTGAGTTTAGGCGGTCCTAATGTCTCTTGAAGTCTAATAAAAAATATAAAAAAATTAATTAAAAAAATTAGAAAAAAAATGATAATATAAATGTATTTTTGAATGAAGGAGTTGGATTAATCCTCTACACTTATACTTTCACCCAGGATCTGAAATGATCAAGGAGACTTAGCTTTTTGAGGCCTTTGAGATTTTAGGTTAACCAGCCTTAGCCATCAGGGTCTTAGACTTAATCATCCACATTCCCCTAGGTTTCTAGATTTGCATGCTATATTCCATGCTTAGTCTCAGACAGAAAGAATATGATCAGCACATCACATGCACGACTGCAGTTTTTTGATGAGATGAGTTGATTTTTCACTTGAGGAATTGGGATGAGGAATTCGAGTTTGGATTTGATCTAATGATACTCGAGGATGGGATAAAATCTTTGGAGGCTTCATGAAACCTGAGAGTCAGCAAATATTAGCCAATATGAGAACTTGGTTCTTATACTAATCTCTTGATACTGACCTAAGTGCCAGAGTGTGAATATTATAAAAAATGTTGATCAGTGTGCACCAACTCTTGGTAAAAGCAGTGGAGCTAGCCACAAATTATACAAGTCAATGAAATTTCAAAGAAAAGCTCTCATTCCACAAAGTCAAATATCAAAGAGCTTCCACCAAAGGCGAGCGCTCCCAAACTTTTCAAAGTGTCCACTTGGACCACCGCTATTAGGACCAGGAGTCGGTCTTGCACCAAAAAAGGGCTCTGCTTCGTAAATGCTACAAGTCTGGGTGTCAAAGGTAAGATAGGTACTCAAAAGAGACACACCCTGGTGTACTCCCAGGAAAACAAGTGCAGGCGGCTCCAAATTCTCTTGACGGACGCACTGATCAACACCAAAAAAATGTGTTGCGTAATAAGGCACTTGAGAGGATCCTTGTTCCAATGAAAGGGAGAGAAGAAATGACACAATCCTATGCCCTCCATCAACTGGCCTTCCATCTACACTTTTAAGTCTGACAACTAAAGAGACGGTGGATTGGATGCAAGAAATGGTTTATTCCCTAGTGTTGAGGATCGGGTTTTTAGGAGAGTCTCTTGGACTGGAACCTTGGGTGGCGTGGTGACTCTACTCTTGTAACTGCGGTCAACACTTAAAGTCATATCCCTTATATATATATATATATATATATATATATATGTATGTATGTATACAAAGAGAGTCTGATGATTAGGGAAATTGGATACCTTTTGACTAGAGCTTGGTTCAGCTTAGAATTTTAGGATCTCTAAAACCAAGAGTTCTTTAACAGATCAAGTCTTGTATTCACATGCTCAGTCAGGGGATATTCCAACTTATTCATTCTTTATTTGCTCGAGGACTAGCAAAGTTTAAGTATAGGGGGGTGATGAATCTGCGATTCATCATCTCAATATCTTGATCTTAGCGAAATCCCCGAGTAAATTCCCTAATAAATATCCATAAAATCAATAAATTAACAAAATGACTCTTGTAAATAAAACACACTAATTATTTTATATTAGGTTGTACAAAATAAATTAACAATAAAAAGCTGCAAATTAAAGGAGTTTTTCACATGTAAATAGCCCAAAACATCATGGATTTTTAATAATTTCATTTCAACTCCTTTTTGGCTAATTCTTTCTCTAACTTGTTCATAACAATGTATATAAAAATACAAAATTATAAAACAAATTTTAACTCAAATAAATGCTCATAGATCCCAAAGAGAAAAAGCCATAAAGTCCAACTTCCAAGCCAAATTTCCGCTCCGTCTGAATCCAAATTCATCAAACTCACTTTTAAAGTTCAAGTTAGAAAATTATCTATCCAACGGAAGTGGTTTCATTGAAATCGGAGCTCGTTTGCAAAAGTTCAGTTTTGGGACCTAGATGTACATTTTATATCATGTATATATTCATTTTTTCTTCAATTTTTATTGTATCTTTCTTAATTTCTAAAAATACAAAAAAAATCATACTTGTGTTGTATTTTAATTGTAGTATTTTATTGTATTTTTTCGTTGTAAATATCTCTTATTAAAAAGACAAAAAATTACATATTAGAAAAGTAAAAAAACGTGTACATGTTATTTATCTTCCCTTGTAAATTCTCCACTATTTATTTTCTTCTTTTTTATTCTATTGTAATTAAAGTAGCCAACTTTATTTCATTTATTTATTTATTTTACATTCTCTACAATAACCACCATTCAACTCATCCTACCACCAACCTCCATTCAACCCCACCATTTTATAAACCTCTCATTCAACTCCATTAATAAAATAACCTCCCACCATTTTAATAACCTCTCATTCCATCATCTTTATATACATCTCATCCTCCTCAATTTGCACTTGATCCATCTTTATATGAGTAGAGCCTAGTTCCCAGAGTTGAATCGGTGACAGCGATGCAACCGCGGTTGAGCGACGACAACCCTCTCTCTGGTGAGATCCGTTGGTTTCTTGGCCAACATCGCAGCCGCAACCGCGCGCTGCTCGAGCTCATCGCACGCCGGCGATTCGAGCGAAGACCATGCTCTCACGAGCACATCATAGGCGACCGTCCATCGTAGGTAATTTTTCGTCTCATTTTATCTTCTTGTTAGTTTTGCATTTTTTTAACATATCATATCGCCACCATTACATCTTCATTTGTTCTACATCATCCATTTCATCACCTTCATAACCTTCATCGTAGCATTTTTTCCACATTATTTATACCCTGTTTTAACAAAATTAAAAAAATAAAAAAAATTGAAACAAAAAAAGAGTTTTTTTTATTATTACAGCAGTAAACGGAAAATCAAAAAAATAAAAAAATGAAACAGGAGCAGCGGTGGGAGCACCCACCGCCACCGCCCCCTCTCCTTCATCGACGCTGCAGCGGCCGTCCCGCTCACCACCTCGCGGTCACACATGGTGTGGCACTGCCGTCACTAGCGGCCAAGCCGCTGCTCGCCCTCACGCCTTCAGCGGCCAACCTCTCCAGCGCGAGGCCGCCGCCGTTGACTCTAGCCGCAGGGACCACCGCGCCTCTCCGCTACCGCCGTCACCCAAGGTGTCTCTGCCCCCCTCCCCTTCCAGCCGCAAGTCGCAGCCAGTCGTGCCTCCCCGCGCAGGTGCGCCGCACCACCCGCAGCCGGCCGCCTTCACCCCTCCGCGCAAGGCGGCGCTGATCCCCGCCTCCATCCCAGCCGTGTACGGCGGTCCCGCCCTCCGTAGACCGCCGCACTTCCGTCCTCCGCCGACGAAGGCCCGCCGGCCGCTGTCACCTCTCCGTGCCTCCTCCCCCACTGCCGCATGCGCGGCGGAGCCGCTCCTTCTCGGGTTCATCCTGCGCCCTAGCTGTAAGCAAGGTAGAAGAAGGTCCAACCTCTTTTCTTTATCTTTTTTTAATTGTAAAAATTACAGAACTTTCTTGTATAGTTTCTATAATTACAGAATGGTCCATGTACATGTTTCTGATGTAAATATTGTTTTCTGAGTTTGCACCGATACCCCTATGTTTGTGTGTTGATTTGGACACCTGTTTTGCATCTTTTTATTCAATGAAAAATGTGTTGATATTGAGCAACTAATTCTATACCCCATGGATATTTATTTATATTTTTGTTGTCTTTGGGTAATTTATTAAAAATGCTTAACTGAAATATTGTATATTTTACCCAAATTGAGCTCTTAAATTTATATCTCACATATGGTTGCTCCAAAAATTCCATAAAAATTAGGAATGATGCCTTAATATGTGATTAACTTACTATCCAAATTTCATCCAAAATGGATTGTCTTGTGCCTGAAATAAATTGTAGAGTGGTTTTAGTATTTGATTTTTAATTAAATCCACGTACATCATTTTTGCAAAATTTAAAGTCTCCTGGATGCTCTATGAAAATATCTATTTGAGATAATTTGCATTCTGATTAACTTGACATTGTGGATTAATTATAAATTAATTACTCTTTGTCACTCTATTTTTACTAAAAAAATCCATAAAAAATTCATACTTTGTCAAAAAATTTCAAAAAAATTATTGTAGTCTCATTTCATCATGTTTTCATTCCAGTAAACTTTTCATAATTTTTGCTTACTTTTTGTTTGAAAAATTGTGAAAAAACACATAAAAAGTGTGCATTTTTAGTTGTTGCATTTTAACCCCTAAAATTCTAAAAAAATGTGTTTTGCATTCATCACTGGATTAAGATTCTAGAAAAAATACGAATTGGCTAACTTGGACTTCTTTTCCATTAAAATTAATTTGGCCTTGTTTGTATTTTCTAAGTGTCATAATTCACCCGCATTTGCCTTTCACTTGCATTGGCATTCATTTTGCATTAAAAAAATTAAAAAATATACCACTTGGAAATCTAGACCAAAGTTTTCAAATTAAACCCAAGTTGTTCCTTTGCCTCCCTGTGTTCGACCCCGAACTTGCCGAGATATAAATTAAGCCGAGACACTCTTCACGGAGATGTTCTCTCGGTTCTGACCGAATCGCTAAGTACACGTACCACAACGTGTCTGAATTAAATATCGTATTTAGCGACTCGTCACGAGTGAGGAGGAAAAAGAAGGAGGAGCCATTCTAGCTGCCACTCACCACCATCTCCATCACCAAAAAGAACAAAAAAATCAGAAAGAACAAAAAGAAGATCGTCGCCGAAGTGAAGCCGTGCCAGCAATGGAGTAGCCGCCAGCTGCAGCCAATCCCACGCCAGCCGACAGAGCGGATGCCCCACTTTTTGCTTGTCCACAACACTAGCATATCAGATTCCATATTGCACTCCTTTTTGTGACCCGGATGTACAACATATTATGGATAAGGATTTTGTTGTAAATAAGAACTCTATTTCTTATTCCAACAATGTACATATTCCTTTTCATGATGCAATAGAAAAAATCCAAAAAAATGCAGAAAGAAAAAGTGCATTATCTGATCCTAGAGTTATGCACATTATTAATAACTTGACTGTTGAAATTCCATTGATGAAGGTCATGGATTACATGCCAACTATGAAGAAAGGGTTGAAAGAGGCATGTACAAGCAAGCGTCGACCAACACGAAACAACAAACACCGACATGTTGAGAAGCACGTTCTCACCATGGCCACGGTAACAGCCATCGGCAATCTCCCACATAAGAAACAAGACAAAGGAGCACCTCTTATCAGTTGTGAGATTTTCGATCAAGTCTTCGAGCACACTCTACTTGATAGCGGTTCTTCCATCAACCTTCTGCCCTCGTCATTATTGTAGGAATTTGAGCTAGGTCCTCTCAAGCAGACACAAATGATCCTGTAGTTTGCGGATCGATCAATTAAGTGACCTAGAGGTCTTTTGGAAGATGTTGTGGTGAAGGTGCGGGAAATGCAGTTCCCAGTTGACTTTGTAGTCCTTGATATGGACTCTCTCACACCCTTACTCCATACTCCTATCATCCTTGGCCGGCCATTCCTGCGCACCTCGGAAGCCGTGGTTGACTATGGGTCTGGCAAGATTACATTCAGCTCAGGCAACAAAAGAATCGCCATTGACATGATCAACGGGCCTAAAGTAGTAACTTATGAGGGACATGCAGCACCGTCCGAAGCAGACTGTGACCTCATTGCAGAAATCAGAGATATGCCTTCTTCGTTGAACGATCCATGGACACAAGAAAATCCTCTCCCTAAAGGAGGACCTGGAAAGCATAGTCGACGCAAGCTCAGATGATATTTGGGAGATAGAGTCCAACTCGCTGATGCATCTTTTTGACTCGAATGATTCACTCCAGCCTGAACACAATAAGCCTGGCGTGGAACTGTTCGTCACATTATCAGAATCTCAACAGAGCACTGAGTTCAGGGACCCCATAAAAGTCCAAGCAACACATCCTCTAACCAGCATTGTTTCTGAAGTGACTACTAAGTTGGCCAGATCAAAACCAGAACTCAAGCCACTTCCAGCAGGCTTGAAGTATGCTTTCCTTGCGGGCGCATAAAACATGTATCTGGTCATCATCAGCAGCATGCTAACCCCGGAGCAAGAATCTCGACTTCTCGAGGTTCTGGGGAAAACCCGCAAGGCACTTGGTTGGCATGTATCAGATCTCCGCAGCATAAATCCTGCATTGTGTTCACACCACATTTACCTGGAAGAAGATGCCAAGCTGTCTCATGAATTTCAAAGAAGATTGAACCCAAATCTAAGGGACGTCGTCGTGAAAGAAATCACGAAGTGGTGTGACGCAGGCTTCATTTATCACATCTCTGATTCAAAATATGTAACCCCCTTGCATGTAGTTCCAAAGAAGTCAGGGCTTATTGTGGTTAAAAATGACATAGGAGAGGAGATATCTACTCAGGTACTGACATCCTGACGTGTATGTGTTGACTACTACCGTCTTAATGCAGCAACAAAGAAGGACCACTTCCCCTTGCCATTCATTGATCAGGTCTTGGAAAGACTAGCTGGCAAGGAGTTCTTCTGCTTTTTGATGGATACTCTGGGTACAACCAAGTGGCAATCGCTCCTGAAAATCAAGAGAAGACAACCTTCACTTGTCCGTTCAGCACTTGGATTGTGCAATGCACCATCGATATTCCAAAGGTGCATGCTTGCAGTCTTTGCAGAGATGGAAGGAAGTTTTCTCGAGGTGTTTATGGATGACTTCTTCGTCTACGGTGACAGCTTCGATTCGTTCCTTAAGCACCTAGACAAAGTACTTTAGAAATGTCGTGAAGTCAATCTAGTGCTATCATGGGAAAAGAGCCACTTCATGATCACCGATGGGATTGTGCTGGGTCATGTCATTTCCTAACGTGGCATGGAAGTCGACCCGGCAAAGGTAGATGTGATTGCCAATCTTGAGCCACCTTAGATAGTTAAGAATGTGAGGTCATTCGTGGGGCATGTAGGATTTTACATAAGGTTCATCCATGATTTCAACCGCATTAACCGACCTCTTACAGAACTTCTATGTAAGGAGACTGAGTTTAATGTGGATCAACATGTTCTCCATTCATTTAATCTGCTGAAGGAGCTAATCGCTCAAGCTCCAGTCCTACAGCCATCGGATTGGTCTCATCCCTTTAAGATCATGACAGATGCGTCAGATTTTGCAGTTGGGTTGTTCTAGGATAAAGGAAAGACAAGGTGACCTAAGCCATTCATTATGCCAGCAAAACATTAGATGAATCTCAAATAAATTATACTGTGACAGAGAAAGAGTTGTTGGTTGTGGTATTCGCCCTCGAGAAGTTCAGATCATACCTGCTTAGATCTAAAGTCTCCATCTTCACCGACCACTATGATATCCGATATATACAGTAGAAGAAGGATGCCAAACCCAGACTGATCAGATGGATCCTTCTCCTCCAGGAATTCGATTTGGAAATCAAGGGCAAGCTTGGAGTTCAGAATGTGATAGCAGATCACCTCTCCAGAATTGAGCAGCAAGAGCCTCCATTGAGCAGTACACCCATCACAAACACCTTTCCTGACAAGTTTATTTTGGTTGTGGATTTACTCCCTTGGTGTGCTGATATTGTCAACTACCTTGTTTCAGGTAGTACCGCAAGATTGGATGAAGATTCGGAAGGAAAAATTCCTATCGACGATCCATTTCTACCAATGGGAAGATCCTCTTTTATTCAGGGAAGGAGAATAGTGCATTTAGTGTAGGTGTATCCTCAGGAGGAGCATCATAGTGTCCTCGAGCATTGTCACTCGCTCAAATCTAGAGGACACCACTCTAGAGATAGAACGGCAGCAAAAGTACTTCAGTGTGGCTTCTGGTGGCCCGCACTATTTAAGGATGCAGCAGCCTTCATCAAATGATGCACTGACTGTCAAAGATTGAAAGGCACCCTCATAACAAAAGATTCAATGCCCCTAAAGATCACTCAGATGGCTGACGTATTCGATGCATGGGGCGTTGATTTCATGGGACCTTTTCCCAACAGTCAGGGATATGAGCACATCTTCTTGTCGTTGATTATGTGAGTCACTGGGTTGAAGATATCCCCGCTCGAGCCACATACAGTCAAACAGTGTGCCGTTTTCTGACAGAGAACATCATCTCACGGTTTGTGATTATGAAGATTTTGATATCAGACGGGGGTAGTCACTTCATAAATATAGAGGTCAAGAAGCTCACGAAGGAGTACGGCATCGAGCATCGAGTCACATCTCCTTACCATCCCTAGATCAATGGCATGCCAGAGTTGTCAAACAGAGAAATCAAGACTATCCTTCAGAAACTTGTAAAGCCAGATAGAAAGAATTGGTCCCAACTCTTGGACTCTGTCCTATGGGCATACAAAACGGCTTACATGTCTCCTTTGGGCATGTCACCCTATTGTCTAGTATATGGAAGCCGTGTAATCTGCCCATGGAATTAATTCACAAATCCTTATGGGTAATCAATATTTGCAATTTGGACTCACAAAGAAGTGGTCAGAAAAGAAAAGATAATCTGAACAGGCTCCTGAAATTTCGAGACTATGCATATGATAACATCCTGTTATGCATATAATAACATCCTGATGTACAAGGAGAAGGTCAAAAGCTGGCATGACAGGCACATCAGACAAAAGACCTTCGAAGCTGAACAGAAGGTGTGGCTATTCGATGTAAAATTGAAGATCTTCCCGGGTAAATTAAAAAGCAAATGGACGGGGCCGTTCAAGTTCGAGAAGTGTGTGACAATGGCAGCATTGCAATATCAGAATTGTCTCCAGACGCACAACCATTTTTCGTCAACGGTCAACTCATGAAGCCCTACCTCGAGCATGACATGTTCTTGGCCATCGTCGACTCGATCCAAGTACTACACTCCAGTGATACATCCACAGCACTGTCAGCATCAAAAGATTAGATAATGCAACTAAAAAACTTTTACTTTAATTCCTTATCTTTTCTTTTCTTCTTTTCTTATGTTCATTTTCAGCTTTCATTATCAAAAAGAAAAAAAGACATATATATTTTTATATGACGTATCACCCTTTTTTGTCAGTCTTCTATACTTAGGATGCACTTTGCCCTAAGTATAGGGGGCGTACACTCCGATTACCTTCATTATTTGATCCTCTCCATTGTCTACTTTTCTCGCATATACTTAGGGCTCTGTTACCCTAAGTATAGGGGGGAAGACAGTCTGAGTGTGATCTGTTCATTCTCACCCTTGATCCTTCCTACCTTGTGTACAACCTACTATACTTAGGATTATTTGATCTTAAGTATGGGGGATGGTCAACTTCCCATTTATTTATTCATACCCGCTTTCCCTTATTCTTTAGACTTCTATATACTAAGTCTGAGCTATGTCTTCTCTTTTTTTCTCTTTGATCTATGGGGACATAGCTCGAGCTAAGTACAAAGAGGTCGTATATACAATGTATATACTTTGAGCCATAACTCGTACTTTTTTCTTTAAAATAATATTTATGGCTGGAAATAATGTTAAATTTATTACAACCTTCTAAATAAAAATATGCTTACAGCTCCTCAAACTATTTTTGTACATACTGAATAATAAATCAGTCAAAAATACTTTTGCAAAATGTTTGAAAAATAGTTTGAAAACCCTTTTGAAAAATTTTTGACAACTGTTTGGAAAATATTTTGTAAGAATGTGTTCAACCTTTGTCAAAATATTTTTGTCTACAAACGTTTATTTTCTTTGCGTTAAATAAAAATGTTTGAAAAATGATTTGCAAATGGTTTGAAAAAAGGTTGCAAAAATATTTGAAAAATCTATATATACTGTTTGAAAAACTTTTGCAAAATGATTTTCAAATGCATGTAAATGTTTGCAAAAAAATTATTTGTTAAAATTATGTTGGACTATAGTTTTCAAAAATGTGAAAAAAATAATTTTCAAATAAGTTTGAGGAGTATACACACCATACTCAAAATTCTTTATATATCTATAAAAGTGATCGATTATCCTTTGTAAATCATTTAAGAACCAAAACTCTTGTAAATATAAGATACATCTCCATATAAAGACATGTACCTATTTTCTTAGCCAAAACCCTCTGCTTTCAAAAATCACAAAAATAAATACCAAAAATATTTTATATTTACATATTTATTAACAAATGGAATTTTATTCCTAAAATTCTTTTTGTATAAATTGATTAATAAATCAGGTTAAAAAAATTTTTTGCAAAAAAAATTGAAAAATGGTGTGAATCGTTTTGAAAACTTCTTGTGGAATGTTTTCAACCTTTCTAAAAATGTTTTGATTTGCAAAATCCTTTCTTTTGTTTGAAATAAAAGATTTGAAAACCTATCTGCAAATAACTTTGAAACTGGTTGCAAAAATATTTTAAAAAATCTATGTATACTGTGAAAAAAATCTTTACAAAATGGCTTTCAAATGTTTGTAAATATTTGCAAAAATTATTTTGCACTATAGTTTTGAAAATTGTTTTCAAATAAATTTAAGAAATAATGCAACATTAAATAAAAATAATTATACAAAAATAATGAGTACTTTACCAATTATTTATATACCTATAAAAATAGCTTGTTAAAATCCACAAATTCTTTAAAACTCTCAACTCTTGTAAATAAATAAAAAAACAGCACACCCGTGTAAATAGTTATGTATATCTTTTGTTTGTGTGCCAAAATTCATTGTGTAAAAATTCTTTTTATCTTTATTTTCAAATTCTTTTTGAAAATTGCATCATTCTTTCTGTATTGTGCATAACATGTGTATATCATTCACATTCTTTCGGATTGAGCTTGATTATTGAACAAGTCTAAATAAAGTCAAAGATTAAAGCTTGGTTGGACCTTACTGCACCTAATTGCACTGGAGCCTTATGGGAACGAGGTTTAAGGCACTTCAGGTCCATGGGGACTTAATTCTTTGAGACTTAGGACTGGGTTCAAGTCACCTCAACTGACTAACTAGAACTTTTCGAGACGTACGCATGACTCTTTTCGGCCATGACCTAAATGCGACACTTGCACCTTTCACTCGGCTCAACTCGGTTGGAGTGGTGAGGGAAAGGGATTTTCTGGTCTGAGACGCACACGGGTGGAAACATTTGTCCTCGTTTAGGGAGGGAAGTGCACCCTAGTCCCATTGCCATGAAGTCCAAAGACAGGAGAGTGTGGATTGCAATAAAGCTTCAAAAGAGGGATAGTCTTCTGGCTCAAGAGGAAAAACTCCTTACGTAAATGTTGCTGTAAAGAGTATGTTGAAAAAACTCCAAAAATGTGGAAGGCCTAAAAATAAAATAAAATACCTATCGGAGTATGTATATATCTTGTATAGAAAATAAGCAATCTTGAGCATCAAAGTTATACCATGTGAGCCTGCAGCTGGATGACTTGACTACATTAGTCATGCATCCCAGTATAGGTAGCTACACTGGCTACCGTCCATTCTTTTCTTCACCTCCTCCTCTAGAGTTAGATGCCACTTGAACTTAGAAGGGAATTCACGCTTCTCGAGGATAGAGTGCTGGATTGAGGAATCATTGGGTTGTCAATATGGAGAAGTCGGTTCCTTTATCATTTCAGTTGGCGAGAGCCACTATCACTTACATCGTACAAGTCAGCTTCATAGTCATAAGGGTTTGTGTATGATGTAGGTTAGTTCTGACCTGGCTATTGAGGTGGTTTGAACCGAGTTCTGTGACTCTCGAAGGTTGTTGTGTTTTAAATTTGATTCCCGATCAGGTTCCACACACATTCTTACATCAAGCTCTAACCTGAGCTCCAAACTTTGACTTTGTAAAGACAAGTTTAATAACTGAAAGCAATTCTATTTATTCTTTCTTTTTCCTTTCTTCTTTATTCTTTTCATACTTATTGCATAAGTGTTTGCTCGGGACTAGCAAAGGTAAGTATGGGAGGTGATGAATCTCCATTTCATCACCTTTATTCTATCATTTTGGCCTTAAAAATCCTAATTAATGCATGTAAATAGCATTTATTTGTACAAAATAGCATTCATTATTTGTTGTATTTATTGTATATAAAATATGGTTTTAAATGTCAAAATTATAGAATAAAGTGAAGAGAAGAAAAAGAATAAAATATCGAAGATATTTTATGACCCTGAACCCCGAAGACAAAGTCAAGAATTGAGTTGGTCGACAAGGAATAAAGTGGGGGGAGATAAGGGCCAAAAATGCAATAAGAACCCAATTCTTTTATTCATTATTAAGCATTTTTAACACCTATTTTATTCTTTATTATTTATTCATTCAATGAAGAAACTTTGTACATGAAAGTTGTAGATAATAATGTAAATAAAAGTACAAAATTGAGTTTGTACAAAAATAACATTCAGTGTTCATTTCATACACAAAATAAAAAGCCAAAAACCCAACTTCTCAAACCCATATCTTTCAAATAAAAACTCAAAACATATCAAATCACCCTCTAATTGTATATAACTTTTCACAAGCTTTTAATGGTGGTGTTTTACATTTTTGGAGTTACTGTATGAAAGTTATGTTTTTGACCCTTATTGTATAATAGACCCGATTAAAATATTCAATTTATTCATGTTATATTTTTTTACAAACTTATATGTTTATAATTTTGTAAAGATTATTTATAACAAGTGTGCATATTGAAACTAAAATAAAACAAAAAAATAAAATAAGTATATATGTAAACATAGGAAAAATACCTATGTGATTACTTGTCTATAAATAAAAGTGGATGTCATTCTTTATTCTTTATATTTTTGTAATTGATGAATATGCATTTCATCATCTTTATTCATTTTTTATCTTAAAATCCCTTATAAAACACCTGTATATAATACTATCCATATTCTTACTAACTTGCATCTGTGTGTAAATATTGTACACTTATTACCATTTAAACCTAAAATAAATAAAGAAAGAAAGAAAGGAAAAATAAAGAAAAAAATAAAAAAAAAGAAGAAGAAAAAGAAAGAATACTGTATATATGTAATAAATACAAGCTGACCCGAACCCTGAGAGAAGGTCAAGACTTGACCTGATGGACCAGGAATAAAGTAGGGGAAGATATGGTCCTTAATCAGAAAAATCAAAAAAATGTGTAATGTTTATATTTGTATACTACACTATTTTATTTGTATATAAATTGACCTTGAATCAAATAATTTTAAAACAAAAGTTGTAAATAAAAATGTGACCTAAATAATTGCACAATCAAATTATGTACAGAATAAAAGCAACCACACTTGGAAAAAGCCACTAAGCGATAATTGAAAGACCAATTCCGGCTCCATATGAACTTAAATTGAACCAAACTCACTTCCATAGTATTTTAAATTAAATTATCTTTAAAATGGCCATCATTTCATAATTTTTGGAGTTATGGTTGAAAAGTTGGTTTTCTGGGGTGGTTTATGCAATTTCACCATTTATTTGTATATATTTTATTTGTAAATATTTTTAATAATTATATAAAACAAAAATAAAAAATAAAAATTTTAAAATAAATAAAAAAACTAATTTCCTTATTTGACTATGTATATAATGTACCATATGTAAATAGTATGTGTATATAGTTGCTATTCTTAAATAACCACAATAAAAAATAAAAAAATTAACATTTTTTATTCAATTTAATTAAGTGACGAAAATAAAAAATAATAACGTAAATATTTTTAACACTAATCTCTCTCTTTATCTTTATCTAATTTCAAATTTTCTCTCTTATCTCTTATTTTATTCAAAATTTCAAAAAAAATCAAACTCCATTCTCTATCTATTAATATGGCTCTCCCTCCCTCATTTCAACTTGATCAATCTTTGGTGAGAGGAGACTTTTCTCCGAGAGCTATCTTATCGCAGAGAAGTGCCTAGCCTCCGAGCCATCCGGTGACAACGAGTCAACCTTCTTCGAGGCGATCACGGTCTTCTCCACTCCTAAGGTGAGATCCACATTTTTCTTCTCCTATTTTTCATCTAGATTACCCCTAGTTTTTTTTTTCGCATCTTTATTTCATCGTCATTTTTTATCTAGATCTTAGAATCCATCACGATTTGATCCACCACTGACTCGATTTTTCATTTCACCTCTCGATCTATTCGCGTTCTTTTCTACCTCGCACGATCTCTCACCTCCAACCACACATGGTAGTCGGAGATCCGGTTCCAACTGCCATTTTTCATGGAATTGCACTTGTTCACGTCTTCCGTTTTTATTTTGAGATCGAGTCATCATACTTGTGTCCGAATTTGTTTATAAATAAAAGAACGAACAAATATATTTATTTTCTTACTCTCTAACTTTGTTTTGCAGGATCATCTAAAAAATAAATTTTAAAAATAAAAAGAAAAATTATGTCATTTTGTTTTAAAACAAGATAAAAAACAATTTTCTATGCAGTTTGGAGTTTTACAATAATAATAAAATAAAAAAAACAAAAAAAAATCGGGCTGCAGGCCATCCATGGCCGCACGAGTGCCGACCACCGCACTTCACCGCGCTTGCACGAGACCCCAGCGGTGCTGCACATCTTCCTCAGCCGGGAGCATCCCTGCTCCAGCTAGTTCCCGCCCTCCAGCATGGCATCTCCTCTGCCGATCGGCTCCGTCTTTATCCGCCAGCGCCATCGCAGTGCCGCTCCCATCCAGCTACCAAGAACGCGCCAGCGAGCGCATCCTCAAACCATCACACACTCGTGCGAGGCTAGTCGCCCCGCCTCATCGTCAAAGTAGTTGCAGCATCGCCCCTCGCAGCGCGTCACCGACGTTCACCACCGTCTCCAGATCCTGTCGCCCGCGTGTGTCCCTTAACCGCTGCCCCACGCTAGGATCTGCGTCAATGCCGGCCTGACTCTCCTTCTCTGTGCCCTTGCAATCTCAGCGACGCACCCGCGCAAGCTCTCCGCCACACCAACGCCGCCCTCCAATGCATCGCTCCACTGCCCAAACATGAGTGCGGCGCGAACCACCGCCCGACTCCATTCCAGATCCGCCCACCGCCCTTGCTTGGAGGAGAAAGCAAGGGGCGGCGGTGTGCGTCCCCTGTTTTGACTTGACGGGGAAGAAAAGGGAGCACAGTAACCCTAAGGAATAAATGTTTTGGAAAATTACACTTCAACCCCCGGAGTTCTTCAAAATTGCGCAAAGATCCCCACCGTCCAGCTATCACGTGCTTCACGCATGCCCTCTTGGGTAAATTTTGTTTTCCATCCCGCGGTTGATTTTTCTTATCATTTCATGCAAAAACTTTGAACATTTGCATTACAGTCCATGTTTTCCAGACATTAAGTTCCAAGTTCTTTTCATTAAAATAAATGTTTTTTATTGCTCAATAAATTTTACAAAATCATGCTATGCTCCTGATGTGTGTATATTTCTAGGATAATATTTTCATTGCATTTTATTTTCATTTGTTACTATTGGAAAATCAAAAGTAGAGTCATTTTCTCTTCCTAAAATTCAGAAATTCATAAAAATTTGAATATTCCTCTAAAAATTCCAAAAAAATAGATCAATTTCCTTTTATTGTCTTCTAATTTCTGTGCAAATTTCATGCATTAATTCTTTCCAAACCCAAAAAATTGAAAAATATCAAAAATCTTAGAAAAATCACAGAAAATTCTACAAAAATCATGATTTCACTTCCTTTTTGTAGATATTTGTCTAAAGTTTAGCATAAAAAAATTGCCAGGAGTTTTCGGTACTTAAAATATTTTTAAATTGCAAATTACTCCAGGTTGTTCACTGTTTATCATTTTTACCACTGTTTGATTTCTAGAAAAATACAAAAACATCAGAAAATTCTACAAAAATTCCCAAAAATATTCAAAACCTTTAAATCAAAACTTTTTCTCTGTTTTTTTGGGCATTTTTAATATAATTAAAAAATATAAAAAGACTGTGGTGAGCATATTTCTCTCCTTATGCATATTGTTTATTATTTGAAAATATAAGGAATTGCGAAATTAAAATCACTAAAAAATTTGAAAATCAGAAAATAAAAAATAGAAATAAAAAGATAAAAAAATCCACAAAAACCAAGGATAGTTTGCTTTTTAGATTCTCGCTTTTTCTCTTAGTTGATTTTTCGTCGATTAATTGAATAACCCTGGGGAATTCTAGCCTCCCTGAGTTCGATCATGTCTGTTATACAGGTAAATAAGTAGCAAAAAGTATTTCTCTTGCTCCACCTTATTCTCTGTAATTATTTTGCAGCGAGAGAAGAAAAAAATTTGTTTGTTTGAGGCGAGAATTTTGGGGATCGCAACGACTTTATTTTCATTATTAATTACCACTCCTCGAAAAACCTGTGTCAACAGTAATATTGTAAATATTATCTATATTCTATTAAAATATAAACCAAAAATAAAATCTAATAAAATGCATTAAAATAAAGATGTATATAAAACGTTGGTAAAATACCTATAAATATACCTATAAAATATACATACCTATTTATTTAAATGTACCAATTACATCATAAAAATAAATAAAAATATATTTATACACCTAAAAATAAGTTGTAAATAAATAAAACAAAAGAATAAAATAATGAAATAAAATATACAAAATAAAAATAAATTACCCAAAATACAAGTAAAAGTACCTATAATTACACTATTAAAAATTAACTACTAATAAAGTACACCCAATAAATAAATAAAATCATAATAAAATACTACATTAAAAAATAAACAATTTTTATTAATCGAAAAAAAATAAAATCATTTATTAGGTTTAATTGATAATTCAATAATTGGTCAGCCTATTTTGTCGTTTTGCACTGACGTGGACCAATCAGCATCCAGCAATTATTGACCTCTGATCAACTCTCCCCCCTGCTCTGAGTAGACACAGACCTGTCAAACCCACGATTTCCTCCCTTTTTCCCGACCGCACCATCCATCCATCGAGATCGTCTAGGAGCCCTATTTGGTAATCTATGAAGCTTCCATGTGACAGGAGGGGCTTCCTGGCGGTTGGAACCAGCTCCGGGAGGATGGAGGTGCACCCACGGTCGCCCTCGTCGGTGACCCTGATTACTTTTTATCGCATTTAGGTATAGATTTAACTTCCAGTTGTTAGTTTAGGTTATATATAGCTAAATTACTGTAATCCATCATCCTTGAAGTTCACCAGAATCGAGCTCCGGCGAGCTCCTCTACGCGCGTTCATCGGCTCTCCAACCCTGCTTTCTCCTTCACATCCTTCCCCGTCCGCTTCTTCACCTCCCAAACACCTTAGACCAACCAGAACCTATTTGGTTACGCAAATCGACGCTTCCCTCCACCACCTCACCGGAAGCCTCTCAGCCCACCTCATTTTTTTGTGCATCCAGCTTCATTATCGGTCGAGGAGCACCCGCTTGAGCTCTCTTTCCTTATGTGCAGGTCACGTGCCCCATGAAGCCCATCTGTGCTCAAATCCACTCAGCCTGCATGTACGTGGAGGTCTAAACATCATAGAGCTCGCCCGACCTTCTCACGAGGCCCCGGAGCTTCTTGTGACCTTCAGTCGTTGCGGACCACTTCCCTGAACGTGTAGCACAAGAGAAGATCGAAGAAGAATGCCAAGAGGAGGAGAAATAGTAGATCGAGGGATGGAGGAGCCATTGTTCTTCCCTATTCTTCGCGCACAGCAGCCACCGTTCGATCTGGGGGGGTGCCCCAGTTTTGATCTCAGCCATAGGATGGAGCCCAACTATGCCCGTCGGATCCTATCAGATGATCTTATCTTCAGCGTCCATCCACAAAGCGGCATCGACGCACAAGAAGGCGACGCGTGTCAAGTGAACTCCCACCCGTTGTTGGGTCGTGCCTTAGATGGGGTAAATTGCATACTCTACCCCTCAATTTTGAATATTTATTATTTAATTATGTACATAAAATATAGCATTATAAATAAATGGACATTTTGCAAATAGGCCCCTGTACTTTCTGAATTTACATTTTGCTCATGTCGAGCTCAGCTCACGTGTCGTCCCCCGTGAGCGAGACATTTTGCATGTATGCCCTGGCGACTTTTGTATATTTGCACCAAATGCCCTGGAATTTATTTTAATTACATTTATGCCCCTGTCAGTATATTGTTTTTCGCATGTTTCATCTATTTATTAAATATAGCAAATGTGCTCCTAAAAATCCACAAAAGGGTAAATGCTTCATGCCATGTATATTCACGCCCATATTTTATTTCGCATTTTTTTGCATTTAATTTATTAATTAAAAATGAAAAGGAGCCTAATTATTCCCTGTTTAACTTATAAAATACCAAAAAAATAGAAATGTGTATAAAGATCCCAAAATTTTATATATAGTCTATTTAATCCAATTTTAACTACAGACCAAAAATCGCAAAAAATGGAAAAACAAAAGGCCTACAAATCGAAAACCCCAAAATCCTTTATAAAAATCTAAAAAATACTTTAAAAATCCAAAAATATATTTTTCTATTTTATAAATTTTATTTATATAAATATATACCTATTAAAATTGATTTGGGTAATTTTAGGACTTACTTACTATTTTTAATATCCAAATCAATTGTAAGTATTTTATTTATCCCTTTTTGGGATATTTTTTTGTTTTAAAAATACATAAAAATTAGTAAAAAATTACTGAAAATTACAAAAACATTAGAAAAATATTAAAACCTTAAAAACAATTTATTATTTGTATTTTATCTATGTTTATTAATGTTTATAAATATACTATTATATATTATGTATATAAAGCCTTATATTTGCTATATTGTTTATATAAAAGAAAAGGTAATATAAAAAAACAAAAATATAAAGAAAAGAATATATAAAAAGAAAAATAACAGAAAACTAAAAATCAAATACAAAAATATATAAAAAAAATAATATATATATATATATAATTAAAAACCCATAAAACGATCTTTGTACATACATGATGAATGACTTGGTTGTACACATATAACCTTAGGCTACCTACATTGCTCTCTGTGGTTCGACCTCTACATGCTTGCTTGCTATGAATTTTATGGTAGAGAAAAAAAATAAATCTTTAATTCCACATTTTTGCTATTTATTGATTTATGTATATTGTGGGTTAATTGCTAATCAATTAGAGTTTTTGTTTGGGGTTACTTCGACGACTATCTGTTCGCCTCATGGATTGACAATACCTTCGCAAAAAACTGTGGTTACCAGATCCAGCATAGCAATCATGACTTGGCATTCTTCTTTTTATGTATGTATCATTGGTGAATATAATAACTTTGGAACCGAGAAGATGAAACCTAAACTTCTCGAGGGCAAAAACCACTGCCAACAGCTCTTTCTCTATAAATGTATATTTTTCTGTGCCTCATCTGATGTCTGATAAATCCCTAATTTATCAGGTTATTTATTGATTATTACCTCTTTAGTTTAAGCTCTTTTTATTTAATCTATTAACCTTTAATTAATAAATAACTTATTATAAATAATTAACCTTAATTATTGTAAATATATAACTATGTTATGGTGAATTCATTTTATATGTTTATTATTTATTAAAAATCAAATAAAATTAGATTTATATTATATAGAAGTAATTTAACACTAAATATACATTAAAAATACAAATAATAATAACAATAGAAGAAACAAAAATCAATATTTTTAATATTTTAAAATACTTGAAAAATATTTTCTTCGTATATATAGTGTTTTCTCTCTTTGAGGTCTACATGAAAGTTGCAGATCTCCTCGAGACCTACAATTTCATGTTGAACATTTTTTCAAATTCTTAGTTTAATTATTTATTTTGTATTTAATAATGATTTAGACTCTTATTTTAAATCTCATTGGACCACGTGATGCCATTTAGGTTTCCCACATGGCATATTAATCCATTCTCCATGTTGCCTCTTTCTCTACCGCAAATCAGATTGTGATGGATCTGATCCTCGCCGCATGCCTGCGCCTAAATTTTGGTCATTGGATCAAAAGATCCAATGACTATCAAGTCATCTCCTTCCACAACCTTTTCATCCCTTAGCTATGACAACCATAAACCTCCTATCTTCCTCCATTTTTTTCACTGTCGCCATCCTCCCATTCATACCAACTACCACCCCCATTCTATCTCCCTAACTTCCCTAACCTATGCCTGACCTTCAACTTCCATCTCCGACTAACCTCCTCTAACTTCCAGGTGGTTGAAACCACCGCAACAACCACCTAGAACCTCCACCCCTTCACCTTTAAAACCCCACCATCGCCCATTGTGATGGTTATCCACCACATCTGTGCGAAAGCTACCAGCATCTTATACCTCTAGGTGATAGTTAGAGTGTGAATAAGAGCGCGATAATGGAGGAGAGTCGTCAGCAAGATCCTCGACTCTAGAGTCGTGTTGTAGCAGGACAAACTTTCTGCTAGAGCTCTCTTCTCTAGACCAGAAGATCAAGTGATGATCAAAGGTTCTAGACACCTCATTTTCATGCCAAGATTTAACCCAGTTCGTCGTTGATTACATCTCCAGGTAAGTACCCAATTCATCTCCATTATTCATATGCATTACACTGAGTTTAATTATTGCCATTCAGACACCCAATTCAATTACATGAGATTGTTATCACACCCGCTAATAATTCCACATCCATGCTTGCATTCCAGTTAGTCATCTTCGTTTCTTCATCATAGTGTCCACATCGATCTTTTCTTCTCCTTGCAAAGGAGAAGAACCAAACTGGATCTCAATTCCTTCATCTCTTAAGAACCCTCCATTTCGCCTCAATTTCTTCCATAAAGTATTCCCTGGCTTGGGCTTTTGGTATACTAACCCTGCATGAGCCAACACCTTTCATTTATTGGATCAGCGGAGCTCCGATCTCTATTTTCTCCCTCGAAGCAGCTTCATTGATAGAGCTCCTCGAAGCATATCTTGATGTCCTCGATCGATTCTGACTTCATGAATACATAAGGAAGGTCAACTGACCTTCAGAATCATCGGAGGATCGAGGAGGAGGATAGACAACATCCAAGAGCTCTGCTCTCGCTCTGTCATCTACGATGAGAGAAAGGAACACAGAATACATGTACCGTTTGATTAGTCATCTTCGATGCTCATCCTATGGCTCAAAAGAAGTCACGAGATTTACCCGAAGCAACACTTCATGCATGAGCTTCGGTGCACCCGAGGCTGACCAGACCATTAGCAGAAATCAACATGGCACAAACCTGCCCCGAGCTCCAAGCCCAGCCATCACGTACTCAGAGCACGTGGGCTTGGTTAAATTGCAGGCACACCATTAGAATTCTTCAATATTATGGATAAGTCCTATCTTATATGAAATTTACATATATCCAAGTGGTTCCTTATATTTGCAATTCAGTCTAATTTGGACCTTTTGTAAATAAATTAATGTTTTTTTATTGTAGATGTCTCCATGTATTGTTTCTTTAATATCTTGTGAACCATTGATCCAAATTTAATGAAATTTGTGTTATTTGAAAGCTCCTTCCAATATTTTTAATTTTCTGTATTCTATTTACTATTTGGATGCTTATCTCACATGCATTATTTTTGAGACCTCAACTTGTTCATTCATCCGATTAATTGATCTGAAAATTGAATTAAATTATGGTTGATTGATGCATTTATACATGGATTTTCATAAAGTATTAATTAGTTTCATAAGAGATTTAATCCATTATTCAAGAGCATTAATGAGTGTTTGCGCATTTATTGTGTGTTGCATTGTACCTCATATTTTGTTCATATAATAAAAATGCATAAACTGTTCTCAAAATTCATGCATTATTTGTGTGTTGCATTTAGTTGACCTAGATCAGTATTTGATTAATGAATTAAATATTTAAACCCCAGATTATGTAGATTAATTGCCCGTGTCCTTATGTTCGATCCTAGACTAGCCAGGTATAAATTAAAACAGAGTCTTCTTCGCAAGAGACATTTGATTCGATTCTGATCGAGAGCTAATTGTCCATACTACAATAGTAATTAATTAACACTGTAATTTAGCAATTCATCAGTTGGCATCGTTGTTAGGGGCACGGCATTTTATTTGATTTATTTTAGGTTTATTTACTTATTTTCATTGATTTTTAGTGGATATTTTGGTTAAGTGCCTGTGTTGGTTGTATTTGTTGCTTGTGGTGTTGTATATGTTTTCTTATTTTATTTATTTTGTGTAGTGCATTTATTTAGTTAGCTATATATTCCTCTTTAGAACTCTCTAAATATCTTATTATTTGTGGTAGGACCCGTGAAGCCGACGTATACAAAGAGACATAGAGGCAAGGAGCTTGGATCTACGAGTTGTAGAGACCACTTAACGATCATTTTTAGGCGGAATTACTAGCTTAATTATGTAGTAATTTTATGTATGACATTTTTGTATCATTATTTGTAATAATTAGTAGGTAATTTGCCCAATTTATAGCAGCTCTCATTTGAGGTCTCGTGTTTGTAAACTGAGGCCTTTATTACTCTTTTATTGTGTGGATGTATCGAGAGTGGTTCTCGACTTGAGTGGTGAAAGTAGAATTAGGAACACGCTTCAAATAAATAAAATTTAGGTCAAATTGCCTTTCCCTAATTCATAACTTGGGCACATAATTTTTGATCTCATAAGATTCACTTCTATCTTATAGATTCATTAATAGACACACCATAAATACGTTCTACTTTGTCAAATTAATTGATATTCTTCACCGCTAAAATAACTCTTGTTTAGGTTAGCTTTTCTACTTGCGTCATATACATAGATTTAAATATTCAATCTAGGCTCCATAAGGAGAGTGTTCGGATTAACTTTGAGTATCTCTAAATGACTACATGCATCAATGATTATCGTTTGCATTCTATTTTTCTTCTTTTCCCTCAGTTTCTACAAACTTAAGAAAAAGGAAAAAGGGAATGAACATTAGACATGTTTTTCATGTGGTCACCTGAATCAAGTGATAACCAACATTAAAATTAGGACTAAATTATGTAAGTGGACATTAATTAACTTGTAATAAAAGCAACCTTGTATTACTGCCAGTAACACTCTCATTGTACATAGGTACTTACCCCCAGACAAAGTGAGTGAGGACGGATCCCTAAGTTTAGAGCCCAAATCCCTAGACTTCCTCCCTAATTCTTCAGGTATGACTCTTACAGATTTTGGGAGCTGCAAGTGGTTGCCTTGGACCTTGGAAATACATTTTAGTGTATGTGCTTATAAGTTCCTTTTGGGGTGTGATATTGAACCTGGCAGCCCAGGAAAGATCACTCCATTGTTTGAGGGCTTATAAGACTTCAACTGGGTGTAGTAGGAGACTCCATGTATTCATGTAAAAGATTTTTTTATCATCAACTAAAATTGACAAGATAAAAGAGGCTGAACTCTTACTGCCCTCAAGTGTTGAGTTGGTGAAAATATACAAAGGGTCTACCTTGTGTTTGATTTGTGTGAGTTGATTCCTCACATTGAAGTGCAACATAGTACTAGATTTCTCTTGGACCTATCTTGCTATTTCTCATAACCATTTGAAATCGAAGATGGATAGCTGGACAAATTTTTGTTCAGATTTTATGAACTTATCGTTGAACTGTACAAACATCACATCTTCCAAGGTCTGACCACCTGCTTCTCTTGGACCTTCCTAGATTTGAAATAACCCTTGTTTCGATTCAGGGTTTCATGTGTCCTTCAGCGATTATATCCTAACCAAACCCTTCCTCTTTTCTCTTCTCACTGAGGAAGATCATTTCCTTGGTGAGGTCGACATGATTTCAATATCTTCGTAATATCTAACTTGAAATCTCTTTTTGATAACTTTTCATACGACCTCAGTTTTTAACGCACAATATGTCATTTTGAAGCTAATTCTGTGTTCTTTCATTTTATATATCTTGTGGACAGATCTGAAGCTAGCAATTAATCATATTATTTGAGGATCATTTGATTTATGCAGGCTAAAATTTTGACATTTTGTATTATACTTGATGGAGAGATTAACGATATCGTTTGCAGAAATTCAATTGAGGAATCTGATGAACGCAAAAACTGCCTCTTTAATAATGGATAATTGTAGTATAGGAGGTGAAAATCGGTCGATCAAAACCACAATCTTTGAATGTTGTGGAATATTTTTACTTGGAAAGTCTACCAAGGTCGAATACAGGGAACGGTGATTCTTAGTTGCGTGGTTTTAAATTAAAATAAATAACTAATTAATATTTAATTAATTTCTATGTAGGGACATATACTACAAATGCATGCAAACGCAAAGAAATAAGCAGATCGAATGAATTCAGCGCATGACCTGTGATTAAGATTTTTTTTGCTCCAAATAATGTTAATCAATTCCTCGAAATTTATCACAAATCAAAAGATGCAGTTCAAGAGAAATATTTAAATTAATTCAGGATGCAAGCATCGGAGGTGATAGATTGATCCTACAATCTAATAATTCAATGAGAATATTTAAGCAGAGTATCTATCCTCGAAACTCATGTGATTTAATTCCTCAAATATTATAGCCAATAACCCAAAGGGAATTATTCAATGTAAAGTCCTCAGTCGTGCTCCTACAAAAGAGATCATTAATTTCTCAATGAAAATGTAGCGCAGATATGTCAAAATTAGCCTACATTTGTCAACAAAGATCCTCAAATAATAATTTATCAATAAACAATCTCAGATATATCCACAAACATGAAAATAGCTTCAAAATGACATATTATATGCTTAAATCAGAGTTCAGATGAAAAAGATATGATGAAAGAAAATTTCAGGACTAAAATGTAATTAAAATAAAGTTTTTCCTTCAAAAAGATCCCTGGAGGGCTTATCTGTAATTTCGCAAAGTCGGGAGGGCCCCTCTGCAATTTACCCCTGACGAGGTTATATCTGTAATATCTGGGACTTCCGGGGGCTTATATGCAATTTCCCCAGGCGCGCATGTGTTGCACATGCACCCGGAGGCTTGGAGGCGAGGCGGAGGCTTGGGGGTCCCGAGCCTGTGGTTCGGCCGAGGGTTGAGGTTCGGGTGCGAGGCTGAGGCTAGGATCCCGAACCAGAGGCTCGGTTGACGGAGCTGGAGGCTCGGACCGAAGCTAAGGCTCGGATAGCTTTGATGAATACCTATTCATCACTCTTTATTCTTTTATTTTAGCTAATTATCTTGGCAAAATACCATGTAGAGAGCTGCAAATAGAATAAGTTACCAGCATGCATGCTTTTGTGTAAATATCAATAATTAGCATATATTTGTGCAAAAAAAAGAATAAAGAAAAAGAAGGAATTATTTAGAATAAATATTGAGTTACCTAAACCCAAGAGAGGGTCCAATATGGGCCTGATCACCAAATAAAATAAGTAGAGAGAGATAGGGTCATTCAACCTTGTGTTTATTCCTTCTTATGTGTAAATATTTTATTTTCACAAAATAAAAATAAAAATGGGTTTCTATTATCTTGTATATATTTCTAAAAATAAAACAAAAATTAGAAAAATAAAATAATTTCTATCTCCACCTTGTACATACCATGTATATATGTATCACAGTTCTATTTATTCTACTCTTGTAAATACTCAATAAAAATAAAATAAAAATTGTTTTATACTCTAAATTTTATGTTGTAAATAAATAAAATATAAAATTAGAGTATTTGTACAAATAAGAAAATAAAAATAATAATATAAAATACATTGGTATTTTATACATGTATATAATATAATATAATGTATATACCTTAATTTATTTTTCATAAAAATAAATAAAAATCACTAGAAAATAGTTTAAAAATAAATAAACATTTCTCATGTTGAAATAACTTTAAATAAAAATGTTTGCTATTTTATTTTTAATTTATAAATCTTTTTTATGTCAAATTTTCTGATTGGTCCAGAGGGATTGTTGACCCCCGGTGAACTCCCCCTCCCGGACCAACCCGCACCTAGATCCGGTTTTGCGCCCCACTTCTCAAAATTTTCTCACCCGGATCTCTTGCCCCGATTTCACCTCCCGCCTCTTTCTGGTGGATCTGCGACCCTCGCGGATCCCTAGGCGGTGGCAGATCGCCCTCGGTTCGCGAGCCTGTGCCCGTTCTTCCTTATCTCCTGGAACTTCATATAAATTCTTCCATCTGATTCCCAACTCAGTAGCTCGTGCCGCAAGACCTCATTCTACCCTAGAGACCATCCCTTAGGTGACAGCTACTGGAAGCACCCTTTGGTGGTCGGAGAGAGTGCCTGCAGCCGTCGCTCAATGCACGTAGCCGGAGTGCCGCCACGTTCGAGCCTCCCCACCTACCGCAGCGTGGTCGAGTCAAAGACTAACATCGCAACACTCTCGTGGAGCTCAGGATCGATTTCAGATCATCAGGTATACCTTTCATCGACCCTAGTTCCATTTATCTTCAAATCTTTCATCGGACCTCCGCCGGCTCTGACCCAGTGGTCGGAGCTCCATCGATCACCTTCATCTGCTTAGATAGCCCCCCCCCCTCGGTCGCTGTCATCATCCTTCTGCAGCCTGATCATCCCGATCTTGTCTATCCGAGCCAAGATTGGGCTAGGTTCCCTCCGAGCTTCCCTTAGCTTTTTATCCAATAACCTTGGCCGGAGACAACCTCCGAGCAGGAGCTTTCATCCCGCAGGTTGCGTTGCGCGTGGAGACCCCCATTTCGCCTTCAGCCACCCTCGCCGGAGGTCGTCCAGGTCCCAATGCCCATCCCGGATATCTGACCGTTGATGACATCATCCGCCACCACCACCCGACGCAGAGGGGCATCGCGAGTCGAGCCCCACCTCCTGATTCTTCATCAGACATCCGGAGCGCCACCAATTCTCCGGCGAACCTCACTAGGGAGGAGCTCATCCGGGGATCCTCCTCCACCATCGGATCGACGCCACCCTCCAGATTGCATCTGGACCTTCCAACGCCTGCTCGTGTCAGGCCGTTAGATCTGACATCTAACGGCCACGTACCCCCCACGTGCGCCCTTTCTCCAGGACCGTTGGATTCGCCAGGTGCTTTCGCCATCACCGCATGTCGCCAGCCACTCAGCGCCAGCCACCTATCGCCCACGTGACCCGCACGCCCCTACCTGGGTAACTTGCATCCGTACCCCTGTAGTTTCTTTATGTTTTTATTTAGTCTGTAAAATAAATAGTACACTGTGGTCTTTTTGCACTCTGGCCCTTATTATTTTTACTTTTTGCACTTTGGTCCTTCCTATATGGTTGCACGTGCATCGTCATGTATATATTTGGATATTTGTATATATGCCCTTGGGTTTTCTTAGATGTTATGAAATGCAGTTTTAGTTTTACTATTTACATTCATACCCCGTGTGTGTGGTTTTTTTGGACATGTGCTGAATTAATGAAGAAATTGCAGTAGGCCCCTGGAACTTTTTATGCGTGTTATCATTTAGTCCTGGAAGTTATTTTTCTTGCATAATAGTCCCTATGTGTTGTATGCTTTTAATTGGTTGAATAAAATAGCAAATCTCACCCAAATTTCATGATATTTGGACACATGGGCTCCTACTGCTGTGTAAAAATTTCCATGAATTTTTGGGCCCATTTTGTTTTCATTTTCTATTTTTAAAAATTCAAAAACCTTGAAATTTGCTTCTGTCTATTTTTAAAAATCAACTAAAAATATTAAAAACACTCTAAAAACCCAAAAAATTACTGTGTTTTTGTTTTGTTGTATTTTAATTCAGTGCAATTTTTGTTGCTTTTGGATTTATAAAAACTTTAAAAATTGAAAAACTCTAAAAAATTTAGAAAAATCACTAAAAATTCTTAAAAATTCAAAAAAAATGCAATTTTAGTTTCTTTAGTTAGCTTTTTATTTTTAGTTTATAATAAATTTGTTGTTGGAATTTTATAGCTATTTCGATATTTTTAAATAGCCTTTAGATTATGGCTGCACAGCAGCTTGCATTTTTCACCTTATTTCATTTTTTATAAAATTAGTGAAAAATCACAAAAATCTAAGAAAAATATCAAAAACACTTGAAAATTCATAAAATCCAAAAAATATTTTTATTTTAATTTTCTGACCACTTTTGTTGTGTTAAATAATTGCTTGATTTATGACCTTTTTATTCCTTTTATATATTTTCCTTATTTTAAAAATCACATAAAAATTTAAAAATATAAAAATCCACCAAAAATATTTCATTTCTTTTATTTTTGAGTCATGTCTACTTCGTAGGATTTGCCCAATCCGTGTTCCTTGTGTTCGACCATGGTAGCTATACCAGGTAAAATAAAATAGCGAGACCGCTATTTGCTTTTATTTGCTTGATTTTGTATTTGGTGGTCTTTGAGTTTTCTTGATTGAGTCCGATCTGAGAGGTAGAGGTCGCAACCACCATTGACACCTTTTTACCTTAGTCACTCGGGTCGCTCATCAGAATGGCACCGTTGCTGGGAGCACGGCTTAGTAGTCAGCTTTTTCGCGGCTTTTCGTTCTTTTGCGGCTTTTACGGTTTTTCTTTTCTTTATTTGTTTTCTTTTGTTTTTGTTTTTGTTTTTGATTTTGTTTGTTTTTATTTCTTTTATTTTATTTGATTTTTGTTTTTCTTTTTTGTATTTTATTTTATTTATTCCAATTTTCATTATTACAATAATTTGTGGACTGGCACATCTTGTTTGACATTCTTGCAAGGGCCCGAGGATCGAGGCGGCTTTCTTCGGGAAGCCAACGCAACCGCGACACTTGGAGGCAGCTCTTTTCTGTATAGAGACACAGGAGAACGCGAGAGAGGAGAGAAGGAGCGCTGTGAGGAGAGCTAGCTTAGCTTAGTTTTATTTTCAGTCCATTATTATTGTAATAATACAGGGACAGACTCAGACTCTCAGAGACTCTTGGTGATTTTCGGGGTCTGTTTCGCCGAGCACCAGTGTGCTCGGGGGACCTCACCGCGTTTTTACCGGTTTTCGTTTTTATCGCCTTTTCTTTTTATTTGATTCTCGAGGATTTAGCCTTAGCTTTGAAATTTATATTACCTTGTGATGTAATTAATTAGGGCCCAACCTTAATAACTTTGCTTGTTACTATGGACCGAATAATTGGACCTTAATTAATTCGTTAATAAAAAGCTAACCTGGTCACTCGAGGGGTCACGTGCCGCTAGAGGCCGTATACAGCACTGGCAGGATCCATTGTGGCGGACACCGATCGGCATCAAAGACCGAACCCCGACCCCTCCCGTTGACCCGTTAGCTACTTTGCTTCACGTGTAGAAATTTCTACTTAAGGTCGTTTTCCTCGTTGCATCATTTAGATTAGTTTGATTCCTGTCTTTAAATTATGCGCAGATCATTTTGCATGTAGAGTGTTGGAGACAAGGTACGCATTTCTTACTCAGCATGCATCATTGAGTTTCATTGCCCATCAGTTTTTTCGTCTTTTCCCCCTGGTTTTTGGACTTAATAATAATCAAGAAAACCAAAAAAATCATTAGTCGTTGTTTGTTCTGAAAAATATCTAAAAAATCAAAACTATAAAATTGGGACTGTTTAAGCAAACTTGACCTAAAATTCACTTCACCAAAAAATTTATATTGGGAGAGCAATCCCCTCATTGTATGGTTTGGATGGGCAAGAGAGTGACACGCACACTAGGCTAGAGCCATATCCAACCCTTCTTCAGACTACTGGTTTTGAGCTAGTCGTTCTCCAGTGAGGATCGCTCCGTCTCCAAAAAGCGGGCCGTGATATCCTTAACAGAGCGAGCCGATCGGGTAGCCGGGTAAACGATCCGCGGCTTGTACTGGCTGGGAAAGATCTAGCTTGGGATAGGGGCAGTCTCTTGGGGGCATTGGATTCCCAACAGCTCGCTTAATCGCTCTGATAGACTGTATTATCACCTAATAAAAACGACAAGATAAAAGACCGAACCTTTACGGTCATCAGCTCGGCGTGCGTTGGTGAATTGGGGGTATTGTTTGACTGATCCTGTTTGCTTCTCAGATCTCATCCGCCTTACTCACCAGATCAAGATGATGGGTCGGAGGTCCCTTAGGCAGCCTCTGGCTACACCGCTTTCGAGCACTCTGGCCCGCTCATCTAGGTTGGTTCGCGAGAGCCGAGACCCGCTCTCTGAACCCGAGTTCGATTCCGCCATGTTCCCCCTCGACCACCCTTCTACTACCAGTCCTGAGGTGCCAGTGCCCGATCAGAGAGAGCAGCAACCAGTTGATTTATCAGCACCTGAGTTTGGGTCTTTTGCCTTTGCAGAGACCATGGCCAGCAGCGAGGACTGCACCGATGGCCCCAGACCAGAGCAGACATATGTGTTGGACTAGGGTGCGATCAACAACACCCTGTTAGCCTCCCTTGAGACGATGCAGAGACAGATTCAAGATCAGGGGGGCTTTCATGGTTAACATACGTCGAGAGATGGAGCAGATGCGA